>OY728137.1:1339291697-1339579197 GCA_963277665.1 Viscum album | reverse complement strand
TTTGTAGGTATGGATACCACTGGATGATATGATCATGACTCACTCTTCATCATTAGCCTAACTGCAATAGTATATCATATTGATCTATGGATTATTTGTTTTTATCCATAAAAAATAGTATCCTTTCTTCCCCAGTTACCAGGTACAAAACATTTTTACTTTCGAAGTGCAATTAGATAGTTCTCACTGCTTCCCTTGTAGTTCTCCTAGATGTAACTGATATTTTTTTATTATAAAGCACATTCTAGAAATATCAATTATTGTATATATCATGGAATATATAATAAATCCATCACTTAATCATATGAACATAAAATCACCATGTTTAGCTCTTCCCATATCTTGGACATGTCAACCTTAAGAGATTATGCCATGTGACATAAGAAACAATACATCTCTTTAATTGATCCAAATTTTATTTTTAATACAATGTCACCATATGTATGATTGACTCGGACCATTAAACCTATAGATATACCTTAGTATATCTTGTTCTCTATAACATAGGTTGTTACTTTAAGTCAATCATTGGAGAATAAATTTCATTTTGGTCTTGACTAATTGTAAGACCAATGTATGTTTTCCAAATGTTTCCGAACATATTTTTTATGGAAAAAATTGGTGCTCCCACTAACAATTGGTAGACACATGGAAAACATTTTTCTTTAACGTATATTCTATGATCATGTTTCTTACTTTAACCCTAAACTAGATTTCAATAACCTGCAAACTTTATAATAATTATGTGTTGTGACCATCCCTTTCTAGTTGCGTCGTATAGACAACGACCACAATTGGTGGTCATGACATCAAATTCTAAAGAATATGACCATTTATATGATCTATGATAAGTATAATTATAATATATTTAGTCATCATGACTTGGTGAAACCAATAAATCCTTATTGGAACTATACATGTATTGTCCATGTATCAACTCAATTGAATACCCACTGCAGTATTCAAAATAATAACCCCCTTTTCACTTTGATACATGGAATCCATTAACTGGATTTTAGTTTGTCTTATCAATCTTAGCTAATATCTATACACTGTTTAGTTGTAGGAAATCTAATTCACATTGAATAATTGATCATCGACCATGGTGAATATAAATACCATCACCATGGATTTATCCTTCTTATGCATTATGTGTATTTAGAAATACTTTTTTCTACATGCGCTTGTGGAACTAGTTCATATGACAACTGTTTGTGTATATTGATCATTGACTAAACACAACACAATATAGATCCCACATTCTCTAATTGAGATGTGCACCCTTATATATAAGTGTATTCTATTACATGACAACCTACTTTTCTATCTTAGGGATTTATGTAATATTCTAACTAACTCTTAGGATAGTTACATAGATGCACCTTGTGTATTAACTTGATGTATGTTAGCTTATGTCCAAACACGGTCTCTACATCCAAACACATGTCCATATAGAATATATGGTTTATGATCATACTATGACTCATATGATGTACATTTTTCATTTTAGATGTCTTATGAGTATGGGATTATGTCGTTATTTGAAAATAATGTTCTAAAATATAATGGAAGTTTTAGAAAGTTGTAACATTGATACTACTTAAATCAATACTTTGAAGTATAAAATATGTGTTTAGGAATTACTCATCGCCTCATTATCATGATCGATTATTGCACAGTTAAGGTATTCTTCGATATACCAGATTGAAGTGGATTATAACTTCTGAATATGAACTTACTTCATTCTAACATTCCTTAATTACTTAACGGAATCATATGAAGTATATATACCTCTAGTTTATTCTTCTAATATTTCACATTCACTTGTTGAACTATTTCGAAAATCATTATGAGATAACTTTATTTTAAAGGTTCGTTTATCCAAACTAATGATATTGATAATACAAAAGGTATTTAGCTGTACTGAGCCTAAATAACATACATGGTATATTCTTGAAATCCACTTTGAGTATAACTTGAAAATTTATCTTGTCATAACTGGGTATAAGTCTAACATTTATATGCAATACTCGTTTCCCATGAATCATGTATTATTGAATTAGTGACTGTGTTTTAATTACCAAAAACAACTTTCATTATCAAACCTAAAATAACGACTTCTTGTGTAGAGGGATACAAGAGATTAATGTTTGTGGTTATACTCAAAAATAGTTCCACATGAATCTTTCACTTGGATATTAAGAAGTCTTTTACTTTTCACCATTGGCCTAGGTATCACCATTTCACATCCACTTGTAGAATACACTTGACATATAGTAAGATTTCTAGACATACATGGTTACTGCATTAGATATACATATGTAATCACCATGTTTTATTTAATACTCATGTAGTAAAACCGAAACTTTACAACTGATGAATATTTTTTTAGAAGAAGAGGGTAACATGATCCTTTTTTTCAATTTATTTATTTTAAACATACATTGTTTTATTTTGTAAAATGTTATTCAAATAACCATTTTTAATACCTCATTCATTGAAGGACGTCATGAATGTGAAACTGGTATTACGTTTCATTTTATCCTTTTCACATTCGCTTTCAATTTATTATCAATATCATATAAAGATAAAACTGTCTTTGAATTATTATTCACTTGACAAACTATACTTGGATAGGTAAAGTAGTGTTTACTCAATGGTTGTTCATTTAATAACATAAAACAAGACTTGAGTAATGTGGTAAAAATGATATCATAATGGGATCCATTTAAAGATCATGCTCAATATCTCAATTTACACATGTTGGTGTTACATGGCCTTATTGATATCATTTATTCGCTTTCTCCATTCATACATCATAGAGATAATAATTCATGTTATATCATCCATATCCTAGTGTAGAAACCTCAACTAACACCATATGTTGATGAAATAATAATGATATAACCACCATATGCTTTGTACATTAGTCTCCTTTATTATATTTCACCCTCGATTTTTGAGGTAGTTTAACAGTGTTGGGGACACTGGAACCTTGAGTTTCTTATATCATAATACTATGAGAAAGTGCCCATATTATTCTTGGATACTCATGCCAATATGGAAATTTAATATGTCCATTATAATATTTATGTTTTTAAACTTGTGGTTTAACATTCGATTTTCTACAAAAATGAATTTTCGCAGATTAGTTATTTTATCTAGATTACCGATATATAAATTTTGATTAATTACTTAAAAAACATAATGTCTCCCACTATCTTATCAGATTCTAGGAACCCTTTGTGAATTAATCAGAATACCCTATCTGTATAGTATTATAGTGTAAAGGACCCTAGAACCACCCCTCATAGTCTACAAGCTATGTCTATGAAACTTCTTGGAGGCTTCAATGTAGGATTTTGGTTGGGAAACCCCATGAACTCACGGTTCCATGATCTGTTGAGTGATGTCCCAGCTTCAAAAATTAGAATTTGATTTACTTAATGTTTTCCTCTAAAATGATTTCATGTTAGCTATGGATAATCATTACTATCACTTTAGTTAAGTCAACCCATCATTCTTATAAGAGCTCGTCGATAGTAAGATACACCCTTAGTTATGGAACTACCGACACCTCAAATAGCTAGTTTTGTACAAATTTGATTGATGGAAGGCGGTAATGACAAGGCACGAACTGTGTCCCTGGTCATATAGTAATTATATGACATTTCTCATATGCACGTGAGGGGATCTTGGTGAGTAAAAATAAAACTCTGAGAATGGGTTTGTAGGCCCTTATACAAATAATGTCTTAGAGACGATACAAAAATAGAATTTTTAAATAAAATAAATAAACTAATTATTAGAGATTCATGTAAAAATTAAATAAATAAATAAAATAAATAAAGAAGCATCATATATTCGTTTGTTGTTCTGAATCTCATCATCAACATACACATTAAATCACATATATAAAATAAATACAGAATTAAAATTAATCCTTCATTAGATAAATATGAGGGAATTTAGTTGAATTAAAAAATTTCTCTAATTTTTTAATTTAATATTTTAACATCGTTTGGTCGAAATTAGTTAATTTAATGTTAAATATAAAAATTGAATCAATTAATTAATATAATAATTCACCAAATTATATTAATTTCACCGCATTAAATTTTAGTATCCAAAATTTAATATTTAATAAATTTAATTCTCAACTAAAATCAAATTAATTATTTTTAATTAATTTGTTCTTAAATTAAATCACTCGGGTGCATAAAATTTTAGGCAGGGCCTATGCAGGTCATGGAAAACATGTGCAGGCCCAATTTGGGTGGTATCAACCTTGTGCAGGGGCGTTCTTGGATGGGGAGGGTTCACCTCAGCCTGTTCTAGGCTTGGGAGATCTGCCCAAACCTGTTTTTGTGTTGTAACAGTTACCTTCCCACTTGGACAACCGGGTGATGGCTGGAACGGGGATTGAACCTGCTGACTACTATGACGGGGAGGAGTGCTAGTGTGGTGGAGCTCAAAGAGGACTGGTGGGTGCAGTCACGGGTGAACCAGAGTGGAGTCTGCCTAGTAGGGATATCCACAGCTGGAAGGGGGGCCCAACTGATGTAGGGGCAACAGCCGAGTTAGACGGTGGTTGTCCAGGGGATCTGATGGGGAGCACATTCCTGCAGGGAGGATTTCTATGAATGTAATGACCCAACGTTTTTCAATGAAAATTCCATTATTAATTTTATGTCATAAAATCACATGAAAGCACAAAATAATGAACAAATAAGTACCAAGTGACCTTTAAACATAATTTTTTCACTTCTGTATTGGTAATTTTGAAAATCTGACATACACGGTTGTGTTCAAGATGATTTTTGGTGTATAATAAAACAAAAATAGTTTTTGGGGAATAGTAACCTACCCTTATGAATAGTAACATACCCTTATGAATAGTGATATACCCTAATGAATAGTAACCTTACCTATGAAAGTCTAAAAATAATATTCAAGTGAAAGTATGATTTACATATATTTTAGAATAAGAAAATGAATGTCTTAAAACTGTTTTTAGTAATAAACAATGGTTTTAATTAAATATTAAATTAATCATATATAGAAAATTATTTTTGAAAAATGGACATCATCTTTTGATTCTACATGTCAAAAAATGGTTCGGGTATATTTTTGGTATTTTTCTGAAATACTTGAACTTTGGGTGAATAGTGAAGTACCATAATTTACAAAATAAGCTAAATAAGCTAATTATAGAGTCACGTGTGATGTTCGGATGATGTAATTCCACTTGGTTCGTGATCACATGAAAAAATTAATATTCTTGGTCATTGAAGACTAACTATTCTTTGTCTTAGGGGAAATTAATAAATTAATGAATTTTATATTAAGGAAAACCCTCTGCCCTCCACTGTAAATACCACCCTTCACACCCTCATTTCCTCACACATCTCAAGATCTAAGCCTTCTTTAATCTCTACCCAAACATCCTCACTAGACCCTCTCCCGTGATCAAGAGATTCTGGTCTCATCAAATGACCAAGCCTAGCTTCTTTAAGGCGGATCTCAAGATGAGGATTTAAGAGATAATTTCTCTCCCTCTTCTCCTTTAATTTCCTTTCATGTTAAAGTTTATTTCGTGATCTATAACCACCTATCTTCATCCAAATGGTATTATAACTCCAGTATTATAAATTTAATGGAATTTTATGATGCTAATGGGATATTATATCATCCAACCCCCTTTCCCTCTTCCTTTAATTTTATTAAAGAGAACGTTGTTCGTGAGGAGTTAATTTATCACCTTCAAGAATGACAGGTATTCTTCTTCCATTTCTACCATCAGAGCTGGTCACAAACCCATTTTTTATTGTTGAAACAGAATATTTTATATGTTTTATCTCCAATTTAATGTTCTTGAACTAAAATATGACTATATTTCTAGTGATAAAATAAAACAATTTCATTATGATTGAAAAATCTCTCAAATTAACCCAAACAATCGCCATTTAATTCATATATAATGATTAATCCACATGGATCTAATATAATTCATTTAAGATCATTCAAAATTCTGTTATATCATTAATAAAATTTAATATAAGTTTTTGATGTTTACCCATGTTCTACATGGACATCAATTTAAGAATACAAGTGAACCACTCAAGAAAACCATAAAAACAAACATTCCCAAACAATGTTTTGTAATATATATAACTAATCCAAAGGCACATAAAATCACTTAATAAAATTATAATGACCCATATTAATTTACACAAGGTTTTTGATTTATAATAAATGAATATAATGTCATTATACAGGACATTAAAGAGAAGGAAGCATTCAGATACAAGGTAAGGGGAAATTCACGAACCCAACTTTCATCCTTCAGGTTCTCCCTCTTTCACTCCATTTTATTGATATGGTTACTCTTTAAAGATCATTTTTCATCATTTTATTAGATTTTCAGTATATACATGTTTGTTAGTGGTTTTTTATGTCGAACAAAATGTTTTCCAGAAGAAATCTTCTTTTAAGAACACACCTTTTTACCTCTCTCTCAAAGTGGACGGTTCTTGTAACATTTATGTTATCCCTCTATCTTTTGGGAACCCAAAGTTTATGAATGTGTTCTTATGAGATGTAACCCATTCCCATACATGGGTTAGTTATGTTTATGAATGTTTTCTTATGATCACAAGTGATGGAATTTCTGTGGATCCTTCAAAAACAAAGGTGATTGAGGAATGGACCAAACCCAATAGTGTCATGGAAATACATATTTTTATTGGATTCGATTAATAATACCTAAATTTTGTGAGAAACTTCTCATGATTATCAATCCCTATAGCTAAGTTAACAAGGAAATGTTTAGAGTATGTCTGGACAGAAGAATGTGAGGGAAGCTTCAAGGGGATAAAGAGAAAGCTATTTACTGGACCTGTACTCACACAACCGAAAAGTGGATAGTGTTCTGTGATTCACAGTGATGCTTCAAAGAAAGGATTGGGTTACGTACACATGAAAAATGATAATGTGATAGCCTACACCTCACGAAATTTAAAAATCCATGAGCAGAACAACATGATACATGATCTAGAGCTTCCAGCCGTGATTTTTGCCTTGAAAATATGGTGGCACTACCTTTATGGTGAGAAATGTGAAATATTCACCGACCAAAAGAGCCTAAAGTTTATATTCACACAAAAGGATCTCAACATGTGTCAAAAGAGATGTTTATAGCTAATCAAGGATTTTTATTGCTCTATTCACTATCATCCTGGAAAGGCGAACAAGGTAGTTGATGCATTAAGTAGAAAAGAACCTACTACTCTATCAATGCTGCGGATTGATAAATACCCTATCTTCCTGGATATTCAAAGAATGGATTTTGAAACCATAAGGGAAGGGGATACATTCTACCTTTTCCAAATTATTTCTCAACAATCCATCCAAGAGATGAATAAGGAAGCACAAAGGGATGATGTGGGGATACAAAATAGGGTGAATGCGTAATGGAAGGGAAGCTGTAAGAGTTCCATATCGATGATGATAGTGTGATTCGGTTTGGAATGCGTCTTTGTGTTCCTTAATCACCCAGGATAAAGAAGGAGATATTAGACAATGCACATAGATCAATATTCCCTATCCATCATGTGAGTAACATGATGTACCGTGATCTCTGAGAACACTTATGGTGGGATAATTTGAAGAAGGAGATTGCGGAATATATCTAAAGGTTCTTTGTATGTCAGAAAGTTAAAGTTAGGAAAAAAAAAGTCCAAAGGTATGATAAATCCATTGCATATACCCATGTGGAAATGGGAAAATGTTACTATGGACTTTGTCACGGGTCTCCCAAAGACATGAAAGGTAAATGATGAAATATGGGTTATGGTTGATCGACTCACCAATACTACCCATTTTATTGCTATTTGGGAAGATCTCTCACTTGAACGGATTGCAAAGATATATGTGAAGGAATTGGTGAGACTGCACGGTGTTCCACTCTCAATTTCCTCTGATCTTGATCCATGGTTCACATCTAAATTCAGTAGAAGCCTTCAACATTCCTTGAGTACTGAATTAAATTTCAGCATGACCTATCACCCCAAAACCGATGACCAGACTGGAAGGACTATTAAAACACTAGAAGATATGAAAAGAGCCTACTCTCTAGAATTAAAAGTGGGATGGGATCATCATCTCCCATTGGTTGTGTTCTGATACATCAATAGCTTCCAATCAAGTATTCAGATGCCTCCATATGATGGTATGTACTGAAAGCGATGTAGAACTCCAAAATGTTGGGACGAAGTTTTATAAAGAAATCTACTTGGACTTGATCTTGTGCAAGAAATGATACAGAAGGTTAAAGTCATCTAGAAACACATCAAAGCTGCTCAGAGTCAGAAAAATAGATATACTGACAACCGTAGAAGGGACTTGGAGTTCGACGTTGGAGATAAAGTCTACCTATGAATATCTACATGGAAGAGATTCATGTGATTTGGGAAGAAAGGGAATCTAATCCCAAGGAACATTGGCCCCTTTGAGATCCTTGACCTCATAGAATCCATGGCCTATCGACTTCCACTTTCACCGAATATGGCTCCAGTTCATGATGTGTTTCACATATCACTCCTGAGGAAGTACATACTAGACCCCTCACATGTGCTAAACATAGAGGTGGTACAGCTTGAAGATGATCTCTCTTATGAGGAGTATCCAGTAGAGATTCTAGATCAGATAGATATGGTTCTACGCAATAAGAAAACTCATCTTCTTAAAGAGTTGTGGAGGAACCATATGTTTTAGGAAACAACTTGGGAACCAGAAGAGGCAATGAAGGAGAAGTACCCAAACTTGTTTGTGTAAAGTGAAATTTCGGGGGAGAACTTTCTTTAGTGGGGAAGAATGTATCAACCCAAAGTCATTCAATGAAAATTACCTTCGTAAAATTATGACATTAAATCACATGAAATCACAACATAATGAACTAATAAGTTCTAAGTGACCTTGAAACCTAATTTTGTCACTTCTGTCTTTGGAATTTTAAAAAATTGACATACACAGTTGTGTTCACGGTGATTTTTGGAGTCTAATAAAATAGAAATAATTTTTGGTGAATAGTAACCTTCCCTTATGAATAGTAAAATACCCTTATGAATAGTGACATACCCTAATTAATTGTAACCTTACCTATGGTAGTATAAAAATAATATTCAAGTGAATGTATGATGTACATATATTTTAGAAAAAGAAAAAAAATGTTTTAAAACGGTTTTTTAGTAATTAACCATGATTTTAATTAAATATTAAAATAATCATATATAGAAAATAATTTATGAAAAATTGAATTCATTTTTTGATTCTACATATCAGAAAATGGTTTGAGTGATGTTTTGGGATTTTTCTGAAATACTTGACCTTTTGGTGAATAGTGAAATACCATAATTTACAAAATACACTAAATAAGCTAATTATAAGGACATGTGTGATGTTCTACTGATATAAGCCCACTTGGCTCGGGATCACATGATAAAATAAATATTCTTGGTCATTGAATACTCACTATTCCTTGTATTTGGGTAAATTAATAAACTAATGAATTTTATATTAAGGAAAACCCTCTCCCCTCCACTATAAATACCAACCTTCACACCCTCATTTCATCACACATCTCAAGATCCATGCCTTCTCTAAACTCCAAAAAAACATCCTCCCTATATCCTATCCCAAGTTAATGTGATTTTTGTCTTATCAAAAGAGCAAGACTAGCTTACTTAAGGAGGATCTCAAGAGGAGGATTTAAGAGGTAATTTCTCTCCCTCATCTCATTTAATTTCCTTTCAAGTTCAAGTTCATTTCTTGATCTCTCACCACCAATATTCATCCAAATGGTATTGTAACTCCATTATTATACATGTACATGAATGTTATGATGCTAATGAGATAATATATCATCCAACCCCCTTTCCCTCTTCCTTTTATTTTATTAATGAGAACGTTGTTTGTGAGGTGTTAATTTATCACCTTCAAGAACGACAAGTTTTCTTCTACCATTTCTACCTTCAGATATGGTCATGAAACAATTTTTATGGTTGAAACAGAATATTTTATATGTATTATAAAGTATTTAACGTTCTAGAACTATCTTATGACCATATTACTAGTGATAAAATAAAACAAGTTCATTATGATCGAAAAATCACTCAAATTAACCCAAACAATCATCATTTAATTCTTATATAATGATTCATAGACATGGATCTAATGTAATTCATTATAATATAATTGAAAATCCTGTAATATAATTAATGAAATGTAATATCATTTCTGTATGTTTACACTTGTTCTACCTGAACTTCAATTTAAGAATACAAGTGAACCACTCAAAAAAACCATAAAAACAAACATTCCCGAACAATGTTTTTTAAACCCTATAACTCATCCAAAGGAATATAAAATCACTTAATAAAACCAAAATGAAATATATTAATGTAAAAAATTTCCTTTATTTCTTATTAATGAATGTAATGTCATTATACAGGACATTAAAGAGAAGGAATCATTCGGATACAAGGTAAGGGGAAATTCTCAAACCCAACTTTCATCCTCCGGGTTCTCCCTCTTCCACTCCATTTTATTGATATGGTTACTCCTTAAATATAATTTTTTAATCATTTTTTTAATTTTATAGGATATACATGTTTGTTACTGGTTTTTATGTCAAACAAAATGTTTTCCAAAATAAATCGTCTCTTAAGAAAACTCATTTTTACTTCTCTCTCAAAGTGGACAGTTTTTGTAACATGTAAGGTTTTACCTGTTTCTTTTGGGAACCCAATGTTTATGAATGCGTTCTTATGATATTTAACCCATTACTTTCCATGGGCTAGTTATGTTTACTTTGGATATATGTTCCATGTTTCAAGCATGATAATTATAATGTTATGATGTGACAGGTGCGCCTGAAATTATACTGCGCTCTAATGAATTGGGTAAAGTGATGAATCTCATTAGTAAATGTGAAATGATGTGTAAAAAATATTCTATATTGGTTCACAATTATTTGTGTTAGTTAACCAAAAAGACACCATGTTTCATTTTTATGAATTGCCACATTTCAAGGCTTATATTTATGCTTCCTCTCATGTTCATGATCTTTTTCCCATGTTATGATTATGATCACCCCATGCTATATTTTTCTTATTTATCCTCTTACTGGGCCTCTAGATCATCCATTTCGATGTACATCCTCAGGTGGCTACTTGTACTAATGATAAGACAAGTTACAATAAGAAGGTAATGAAGAAGAAATTAAATAAATGATTACGCTTGATGTTGTAATTGTTATGTATGGTCCTAGTTTCCCCAAGATAGTAAACAATTGGATCCTCTATGTGTAATAATAATATGTTGTTTATATTTAAAATTATGTAATAGTAATTTAAGAATAGGAAGGGTCTCTATAGTGACATATGCCATCTGCCTCAGCTGGTCTATCCAGTAGAGGAAGATGGGGTCACCTACCTTGGTGAGGCCGACAACAAGAGGTGAAGGTAGACTTGGTCTGATGCTCTGCTGAGGGAGGAGGTGGGGCTCACCGGGAGGCGGCTCCAGCTACGGGTGTGGGAGGAGTTTTCTGGCCAGCGTGACCTCGCTGGCGTAGTGTATGTTGGTGACCTCTAGAGGGGACTCGGACCATGGGTGTGAAGGGAACTGCTGAGAGGGGCAACACTCGGGGTACGACAAGGAGGAATAGTCAAGGGAGAGGGGGGAAATTGGTCGGAGGGGGGGGGGGTACCTGGTGTGGGTAGCTAGGATGGGGCCAATAGGAGGCGAATCAGCAACTGGTTTGCAGGCCTGGTGCGCCTAGTGTGGGAGTCTGTAAGGCGTCTTTGTAAGGGAGACAAAGCTGCGAGTGGCCGCTTCCCCCCCCCCCCCAATTTCACTGTTTTTTATTAAACCAGACAAGATCTTCCCCCACCCCCCAAAAAAATTCCCCTTTTTTTAATTTTGTTGTAGCCCTACAAAGCAGGTCTCCCCTAATTTTATTTTTTTGATTAAGAGACTTATCAATGTCTCCTCTCATAACTACAAAACATTGTTAAAATTTTCAATATCCGATATATGGCTTTTGAAAAAATTATAATATAATTACAATAAAAGTTTTCTTAAAATATGAGTAGACTAAAAAAATGAATCCTTTTAATAAATAATATATTATAATAACAAATTATAATAAGAATTAAATTATTATACTAATTGAACTATTATTATTATAATCAAATTATAATAATAATTATAATTAACAATCCTTACGAGAAAATAATATTATATTTTAAATGAATTTAGATAATAAAACAACGGTTCAATAATTTATACCCTCGTTAAACTAATGGTTTTCAATCTGGACATAAAACATTAGATGACCAACGAATGTTCATCCTTTCATGGATTAAAATAGGGTATGTGGTGTTGGAACCATAACGATGCCCACTTTTAAAATTAATGAAAATTAAATTTATTTGGCTTAAAATCAACATGCATCTCCTTGATAACACTTGAGGCAACCGTGCAGGCAGTGAATTCCCCAAACAGGTGCGATTTTAAAAAAATTCACTGAAGATCTAATTAATGATGCTGACATTGATTAATAGTATCTTGGTTTAAGGCAAGGATCATGTGAGAAGAGTTTTAAGTAGAAAATAAAATCCATAAAATACCTAATTTAAATCCGATGCGATGCACAACATCTGATTGTCGTTGCTGATCATTGATTGATGAATTTGAATCTGAATTCCTCTAAATCATCCACACACGCACCATGAAATCCATGGGAGCACCGATCGTGGAATTATATGTGCTAGCGTAGAGATCTGACGAACCCTTTGATGCTCCAATGAACATCACATCACTTCGCTTACTATTCATGAGAGAGATGTTGATCTGAGAACCTTGGATTAAAAGCATATCCTTATAGAATATCGGAGAGAGGATTGGAATGAATACTCACAAGAATAGTTCTTTTCTAAAACCCCCTCCTTTTTTATAGTGTGTTATGTTTTTACATAGAAATTCTAACCTGACCCCTTAATAATCAATGCGCTATTAATGCCATATTACGACTAATAAAATGATTCATAAATATTATTGTCTTTTATTATAATATATTTAATATATCAAATGAGACTAATTGATTCCAAAACATGACTCTTTGTTACCATAAATATTATTTGAACCTTGAATATTTTTTTTTATTCTTTAATTAATATTTTTCATTTATTTACTAAAAACTCATAAATATATTTAATAAATAAATTCAATTCTCATTATTCTGACGTCAAAAAATATGAATTTATTTATTGCATTGGAGATAATATTTCTTGGATAAATCTTAGAACCCAGTGGTGAGGATAATATTGTCCAAATCTCTTATTCAACTGAAAATTGAAGATTATTGAATATTCTATTGTGTGTGACCCTCTAGGCCCTTATCTCAATAGTAGTGAGTATAATTTCTTGACCAATAACAGAATCTAACAACCCAGCATGTCCCCTAAAGAGATAAGGATTGTCATCGAAGCACCAACCAACCATCGAACATGTACTATGTAATATAATCTTTTTTGTTGTTATATCCCATAAATCAAGATGCAATCACGTGTCATCACCCTTTTCTTCACAACTAGAAATATGGGAAAAAATTCCCTCGACACGGGTGACCACGTTTGGAAGTCTCTATTGATGGGAAATAGCGACTCCCATATGCGGTCTCTAGAAAAAAACCTAAAAAACCCACCTATCTATCGCACCCCCACCTGCACCATCGTCGCTCGCACACCCCCCACAAACCCTTCCTCCGCTGCTGGCCCACACAAGCTCTACCCTCCCTCAGCCATCGGCCGCCTCCGCTTCCAGATCAGCAAACTCGCCTGTCATAGAACATTCCCTCTGCCTCGTGCCTCGCCCGTTGCCGCAAATTCCCCTGCCACCACTGGCCCCCATAAGGCGGCACCCGTCACCGCAAACTCCCTCCGACACAGCCGGCCCGCACAAGCCCTCTCCCTGCCACCTCGCCCGTCGCCGCTGTGGCACCAGGGGTCCCTGTCTGCGCCCATCCGACCGCCTCTCCTCATGCCTCGCCCTGCCTTCTCCTCTACGCCCACCTAGGTAGGTTCGTTTCAATCATTTTTTTTTCAATTGATTTCTTCACCTCCAGTCATTATTTTACTGCTTATTCTTATTCATTGTATTTTTTATCACCCATGTGTTATTTTCATGCAGTGAATCTTAATAGTTTGTTATCTCCCATATCTTCTTATCAAGAATCCATATTGGCATCTTAAATAATATAATGTTCCTTGTTAAATTCATGTTTTTATTCAATCAAGATTAAACAGAACTTTTTTCTTGAACCTTGAAGAGTTGTTTTCATCAAATTAGAGCCTCCATGTTCTTCGTTTTAGGCATGTTCGATGGCCTGGTTTCCAACTATTTTTTGAAAACAGTGTTTTGCATTTGATATAGGAGCTTGTTTCTCCCTTATATTCCTCTATTCTCTATAAATGGTGTATGATTGATCAACCCCTTAATGGTATGATATCCAAGAAGCAATATCATCTTTTACCCCATTTTTTTGTATAGAATGTTTTGGATCTTATTTTCAAAGTAGTGGATTAAATTTCTTTATTTATCATTGTGTATAAATACACTTAAAATATATAAGATTTTTTGTTTTAGGAAATAAACTGATTCCTTCCATATGGATTCATCAATGAATGGTATAGTGGAGATTCCCCCAATCATTCATGTGAAAAAGTCTTATCTTTGGATTCTAGGGTGTTCTTTCGCTAATATTGAATGAAACCATCCATTTTCCCTAAATATGAAACTATAAAATATAAATTTTTTTATGATCTAGCTTCCAAATTATCTTTGATGTTAGTATTTTCATGTTCTTCTCATTGAGATGCACAAGTAAAAAATTCCATAACTATAAACTTTTAATTTTTTTCATTCAAATAGTTATCACTCCATATGATCATCTAGTCAGATATAGGGTTCTATTTATTATCCCTCTAGCCATAACCATGGATCCCTATTTGAGATTATACACTATTTTGGTGATGGTTGTTCCAAAAACTGCTTCATCTAGCATTCCTATGAAAATTAAGATTTTCACCAAACATGGTATGTGTCTGACTAAGTTGAACAAATTTGAGAAAAAGGTAACATCCAATGATTGTCTATACATTAACATCAACGTTTACCATGATTTCAAGATCGTCATAATCAACTATATATGCCTTTACAAACCACTGAGACACATAATTTTCTATGAATATGTTATCTTTCATGGAGTGGAATGATGATCCAAAATCATTGAGTCCACCAGAACATTCCCACTCAATTAAAAATTAGTTATACCTTTACCTGTCATAGAATTAATATAACTAGTACTTTCAAACACTGCCCAATATAATTTTACCCATCATTGGTTGAATAATTTATTTATATGTCCTCTCATAATGCATTTCTAATATGCTAGGTTGGGACGGACCAATTTACCTCAGATTTATTCACATGATTTATCATCTGATTTGTTGACTTATTTAATGAGAAGGTTATACATATCCGTCTGATCTGAGTGTTCTTTAAAAAAGAGGTTGAACTTACTTTTTTCTAAGTTCTTAAATCAGGATAATCCTATAAACATCACTGAGTACAAAATCAGATTTCCCACAAAAAATTTTCATTACTATATTTTTGTTACTATCAAAGAATGATAACTATAACAGTACCCACACATGTTCCACAAAGTTTACATATAGATTATATCTAACTTCAAAACATGTAAAAATCTTTCACTTATTCAACCACTAATCTATCTTTTAAAAATCTAATGTTGAAAAATCTATATATCATGAAAACCTTGTTCATCCCTGTTGGATTGTCATACATATCCCCTAAAAAAATCCTCAGTTTTTCCTTGATCTTCACCTCTTAAATGTTAATGGAATCATTCCAGGATAATTAAATCCATATGAGATTTAGTGGGTTTTTATCAAGCCTCCCCCATTCAACATTTACGAGATTCTCTGGCATGACCCCAATTCACAAAACTTCTTGGTTCTTTTGAATGCGGTAATATTCCATCCTCATTTTCCAGAATCAAAAGTCATTCACATAAAATTTTTCAGTATAAAACAAAAAAATTTCTATATCAAATTTTATGATTCTTATAAAGAACTACTAAATAAAAAAACTATATGGTAATAGAATGTTACCATAATTTTTTACCGACTGTGTGCTATAGAGATCTAAATCAATCAGTAATACCACTGTAATTTAGAATCATGAGCAATATTCAATCACTAAATTTTATATTATTGAAACATAGAAAAATTAAATCCAAACAACATGATGGATCCACTCCTGTTATCTGTGTCCCACATGATAGAATGTATTTTCAACCAGTTTTGTCAAAGGTGTGCGGCGCAATAAGGCACAATGTCTATTTGGGGATGTAGCGTGAGGCGAGGCGTGAGGAGAAATTAAGGCACAACCAAGGGATGAACACATAATTAATTATATAAATTTTTCAATAATATTTTAAATTTATAAAAAATAAAATTCCATAAATGAAACACAAATTAAAATAGATACCAATAATTTTTAACCAAAGTCATAATCAATTCGTGGTACAACAAGGCGCTGTTGTCGGTGATGTTTTTATAGTCTGTTCTGTTTTTTTATTAATATATTATATATTCTATTGAATTGAATTTATGACTGACCCGCACAACAGTTTGGGCCTCCTACTCTGATCTCCATCTTGATCTCCATTGCAATCTCTGCCCCGATATTCGTCGATCGCCCTCACCCACCCGCCAGCCCGAATTTCATCAGGGGCCACTCGCGACCTCGACTTTCGTCGCCCCCGATCTCAGCCACCCCTATTTGTACCCCCCAATTTATGTCTGTACCCTAAATTTCCATCCTAACCTGATTTCCGCCTCCACCCCCTATACTGCCACCCCCGATCTCTATCTCCCCACTCTGTTGTACCTGTAGGCAGTACCCATGATTTTTGTCACCCTGATCCCAGCCACCACTGGTGCGCCTTATGACACCTCACACTTTTACCGCCACTAAGTTTGGCACATGAAGCGCGTGTCTTTGGCATGCCTCAATGAGGTTTCCTTGCCTCACCCATATTGAGGCGCTCGGGGTGTGCCTCACCTCACCTCGTGCCGAGGCGTGCACCATTGGCAACACTATTTTCAAAAAACACATCACACAAAGTCAATTAACTTGTACATAGACACCTAATGATCAAATTAATACAAAACATTAAGGAATAATAAAAAATCTATGAAAAAAGAACAGTTTTATTTTAGCTGGTTTGAAATATTAAGACCTATATCCATGGGTGAACAGTGTTGCAATTTTCATTAATATTGGAAAATGGAAATCGTAAAAGCACATTCAATATTGAAAATAGGGTCTCTCTAGGGTGTCTTGATTGTTTTTTGTTTTTTTCTTATGATAGCTAATTTTTCATTGATGAATCTATTAAATCTCGCATGCTTTTATTCTTTACTCTATTTTCTGATGCTATCATTCTATAATCCATTTTAGTTTATCATAGAGGTGTGGTGATAGATTGTCCAATAATAGATTTGGAAAGTGTGTGGTTGGTTTTCGTATGTTCATGGGCTTTCACTTCAATTCCATTATATATTCTCGTGTTTATTATTCAGAGATATAAATTTTTTATTTTATCAATGGTATGTCCACATGCAATTGGTCAGTCTTTATTTTAAATATATTTGTGATATAAAAAATGCTTGTAATATGAAGTCTTGTGTAAATGTAACTACTTGTTATACAGATATTAATATGGATATGAGTTAGATTTATCTTCCCAATCATACATCTAAAGAATATTTTGAGGGTATTATGCTGTTTATTGAGTTCACTTGAGGATTTAAAAGTGACTATATTAGTTTTCCATCTAGAAAATGTGAAAACCGATATAAATTCCCATGAGATACAGTGAGGGAGAACCTATTCTTTAATGGATTTCTGAAAAATTATAAGAGTTGGACTCTTCATGGGGAAGAATATATTCGTTGTCAAAATAAAATTGCAGTTCAGATGGATGTTGATGCAAGGATAAATGATCCAATGCATGATATTCTTACTGAAATGGTACGTGGGTTGGATCTTGAGGGAATTGACATTCATAATGTTGATACCTGTGAGATAAATCTGCACTCTGGTGCAGATCGTGATTCGAGGAGGTTTTATGAAATACTTGACGATGTAAAAACCGAATTATATTTTGGACGTAATGCACTCAATAAATTGTCGTTCATCGTGGAGTAGTTTCATTTGATGACTTTGAATCAGTAGTTAGACACATCATTCAACATGCTGTTGGGGTTATTGAAAAAGCTACCTCCTATCGACGCTAATATTCTTGAGTCGTATTACCATGCTCATAAGTTGACAGATAACTTAGGATTTAAAAATGAGACCATAAATGCATGTGCAAACAACTGTATGTTGTTCAGAAATGAAACTGTCCATTTGGATATTTGTATGGTTCGTGGTGCTTCCATGTGGAAAGATAAAAGGGGAAATCAGACTCATCAATGTCACACTGCGAACCAAGGAAAACTGATTTCCATAAAGAAAATTCATTACATTCCCTATAATCCAAGGTTGAAATGATTTTTTATGTCATCTAAAGTTTCTAATTTAATGAGATGGAATGCGGAAAGAAATCAGGAATGTTATATTCTAACCCACCTGGAAGACTCTTGTGCATGGATGTATTTCTATTAGAGATACCCCGATTTTTCCAAAGATGGTCGTAATGTCCGATTGGGGTTGGCAGCAGATGGTTTCAATCCATTCAAGTCTATGTTTTGGGAAACTAATAGCACATGGCCCTTCGTGTTGGTTCTGTATAATCTTCCTCCATAGCTTTGTATGAAACAATAGTTTATATTACATTTCACTCTTATTGATGGACCTATATTTCCGGGGGATAAGATTGATGTTTACCTTCATCCATTGATTGATGAGTTGAATGAATTTTGGGGTGAGGGTGTAATGACTTATCACTGTGAAATTAATGAAATGTTCAAACTATAGTCTACTTTATTTTGGAAAATCAATGACTTCTCAGCTTATGAAAATTTATCAGGATGGAGTACGAAAGGGGAATTTTCTTGACCATGTTGCAATAAAAGTAATAATTCTGTATGGCTTAAACATTCCAAAAAAAATTTGGCAAACATGGGTCACCGATGTTTTCTCCCCCCTTATCACAAGTTCAGAATGGAAAAAGTGACATCAGATGGTTTTAGAGAGTTCAACCCAGCACCAAAGATCATGATAGGAGTAGAAATATTATCACAGATTGAGGAAGAAATGATTCGCATGGTATATGAATTTCAGGATTTGCTGGATCAGCAGTTACCTAATATTTGTGGTGTGGGTAAACAGCACAGTCACAATTGGAAAAAGAAAAGTATTTTTTACAATCTACCCTATTGGAAAACTAACATTATAAGACATAATTTGGATGTCATGCACATTGAAAAAAATGTTTGTGATAATATATTTTGGACCATTTTAGGTGTTAGTGGAAAATCAAAGGACCATGTTAATACACATCGTGATTTGGAAGAAATGGTTTTAAGGAAATAGTTGCATTTATAGTTGTCTGAGGGAAACAAGTCATATATGCCTGTTGCACAGTATACGATGACTAAAAATGAGAAAGAGACATTTATTTCCATTTTCTAGATGCTCAAGGTGCCTGATGGTTACTCTTCTAATATTACAAAGTGTGTGAATCTGACGAGCATAAATTTGCAAGGGTTGAAAAGTCATGACAATCACATATTACTTTAGCAGTGGATTCCAATCGCAATTTGTGATTGTTTATCCCCCAATGTTGTTCAACCGTTGATTGTGATGAGTAATGTTTTTAGACAGCTTTGTTTAAGAAATCAACGAATGAGTGATTTAAAAAGTTTGCAGGACCCAATCGTACTTAGGCTTTGTCACTTTGAGAAACTATTTCCCCCTTCAATTTTTTATGTTATAGTTCACTTGACAGTGCACCTAACTGATGATGTATTGGCTTCTGGTCCAGTTCAATTCAGGTGGATGTATCCTATTGAGCGGTATCTGAATACATTGAAATGATTTGTACGCAACAGAGCTCGTTCGGAGGCATCAATAACCAATGGTTATATGATGGATGAGAATACTAATTTTTTTTGTAAAATATCTTATGTATTTTGAAACTAAATTAGATAAGCCCTCTCAGATTCATGATGGTCCAGTTGGGGAAGGAACCAAATTTGATGTGGACAACATCGAGTGGATACAGGTGCATCGATATATTTTGTTCAATACCCCATCTGTTGCACCATTAATGCAGTAAGTGTCTTATCACATTTATTGTTTATCATTTAAATGTTTTGTTTGCATAATTTTATCATTTAAACATCATATTATCATTTGCAGGTAACACATTAATGAGCTAAAAGAAGTGATGTCTTGTGCGACTGAGTCTCAAATTCAACAATCTCATTATGTGTCATTTCATGAATGGTTCAAGGATTTTGTATGTATAAATTTATTTTCATTATGAGTGAAGTTTAATAATAATTTATTTCTATAGATATAATTATTGAATTCTTTGAATTATGTAGGTTCATAACCTGAGGGAGTTAGGTGAACCCACGCTAACTGATGAATTTAACCAACTAGCTAATGGTCCATCTATAACAGATCATCGTTATAAATATATAGATGCTAATGGTTTTCGATTTCAAATTAAAGATTTTGACAACAAATGATCAACACAAAACAGTGGCATCGGTTGTCCATTCGTTGATTCTGGTTATTATTATGGTCAATTGACATACATCATTGAAGTTGAATACATACACTAGTTGAAATGCATATGGTTAAAGTGTAATTGGGTTGATCTAGTGTGTGGGTTTAAAGTCAATCAATATCAGTTTACATTGGTGAATTTTAACTATATGTTATACAAAAATGAAAGAGTTGGAAATGAACCTTTCATTTAGAGATCACAAGAAGAACAAGTATTCTTCGTTACATTGCCTTCAAATCCTAGTTGGCAAGTTGTTGTGAAAATGTCCCCACGAGGAGTGTTTTTATTTGAACACATTGAACCCAAGATTGTTTCCTTTTTGGACAAAAATATGATCAACATACCATAGTTCAATGTGAAGAAGATATTTATTGGGATAGAGTGGTCGTTGAAGAAAAAACAACAGATTTTCATGTTTTATGAAAGGTATATTTTTCTTCCCTTTCTTCATTTTAAAATCTTTTTTTGAAATTGTTTAATCTTTTATGAGTTTTTTAACCTTTTTTAATTTTTTAACATCGATGCGTTCAATCAATATTACAAAATCAAAAACATTGTTTGGATAATTTTCAATTACAATACCCCACAAAAATTTGGATTATTTGCTAAAAAGTTAGGATGTAAACTCAGAGTTCCATATATTTTCTTGCGGTTTATGTATGTGTCACATAAGACATAGAAAAATTATGAGATTCAAGTATTTACATAATCTCAGAGTTCCATATATTTTCTTGATTTACTAATGTTTTCTATGACTGCAGGCATGTCAGGGGAATAAACAGAAGATCCACATCATCTAGCAGAGCCGTCTATATCTCAGGGTCGAGGTATGTTTGAATGTAACTCGGTAGGATGGTTCATGTGTATTTTATGATGGAAGGGAAATTTAAAAATAAACAATCGACCAGGGGATCCAAATATTAAAAAAACAATTCAAATATATGGTAGTTCAAAGACACCATTGGAACAACAATAGTGATCCATGGATGATAAGCCTCAGTTGTTAGTAAATTGACATGACCAACCCGCCTTAGTCTCCACTTCATCGATAAACAAAAAAATTTAGACTCCAATTTCCAAACATTATTTCATTGTACAAATCCAACTACTAAGACTAGACACACTGACCCTGCATCAGAAGTAGTGGAAGAGGTAACTTCCCTTAACTCATCACTAAGCTGAAGACAAGAATATCCACTGCCAGCCTCCTAAAGAGAACTATTTTTGAAACCATTTTCACTTCCAAAGCTTCTTGTAGTTTCCAACGAAGTGGCCAAATTTTTTTTGTTTCCTGGATTTTTTTGATTCCTCCCTGGATCTATAGACACATGATTAGGGCCCTAATTATAGTGTATAAGTGGGTTGAATCCATTGGCATTGGGGTCAAGTGATTTGATGACCATTCTACATTATCACTACTGGAAATGTGGTTTTTACCAACAGTCCATTACCAACGGTTTTCTTAAACCGTTGGTAAAGAATGTCTAGAAAACCCTTTCCAAACGGTTCAGTAGAATCGTCGGGAAAGGGTACCCCTTTGTCAATGGTTCCATAAAACCGTTGGCAAAGGGGTGTTCACGTTACCCTTTCACAACGGTTTCATAAAACCATTGGGAAAGGGTACCCTGAAGACCCCTTTCGCAATGGTTTTTTAAAACTATTGGTAACACTTTACCCCAAATACAATCGGGCCGCTGCTCTCCCCAAGTTGTTACAGAACCATAAAATCAATCTGGCGCTCTTCTCCTCTCTCAAACTCCCCCATCCAAATAGGTGAAAATCCATTTGAATCATCTCAAATAAGGTATTTTAATCTTTATAAATATATGCTACCTTGTTTTTATTTTTATTAATCTAATATTTTATTTTTAAGTTTTTATTTTTATTTGATTTTACCCTGAAAAATAGGTAAATGAATTAATATTTTGTTTATTAATTAGTTTCCCATGGAATATCATTTGTGTTATAATGTCCATGCTAAATAAAGGGCTAATTTAATAGATTACCTTGAATAAATTGTGGAAGTTGGGGTATGTTTCTTCTATGAGAGGTTTTTTGTTGTGTTTCATTATATGTTGTAGGCTGTTGTATGGTGATTGAGGTCACCAGTTGGTCTTTGAGATATGTGGGGTTGTAGTGAGATGGTTAGTGGTCATGGATGTGACATGTGAAGTTGTGTGATATTGATGATTTGTGGTGGTGTTGTGCCATGTGGAGGTGTTGTGTGATGAGGCTGTGGTGTATGATGTGGTGAGGTGGTTTTGGTTTTGCGGTGGTTTGTGATGTGCAATATTCTTTTTGTGATATGTGGTTGTTTTGGTGAGATGGTTGGCCGATGTAACATGGCGATGATGGTTATTGTGAGATGGTGAGTTGTTGTGTGGTGGTTTTATTAGTTTCCTGGTTATCTATGGAATAAATTATGTTGTTAAAACAAAAAAACAAGATAGTAAATAAATGAGATGGAATAGAAATGGATGTGTGGTAAATGGATTTAATTAATTTAACATTAAAAGAATGGACAATGTAAGTGTGAATGAAGTGGATTATAAATGAAATTGGGAAATGCTATGTGTCTTGTGTAGTGGTGGTGTGGTGTATTGCATATAGTGGTGAAAGTGGTTGTGATGGTTTATGTGTTGTATGGTAGTAGTGAAGTGTGTGATTATATAGTTAATGTGAACCCATAGGTTGGGTATTTTGTGATATCTATATATCATGTATTTTATGTTATTTCTACACATTCCCAACCAGAGTTGGATAAACTTACCAAAAATCAGAGGTTTTCAGTTATGGGTATTTTTTCTAATATCTAGGATCGTGGTTATTTGCTTGGTTATTTACCATGTCTTCCCTACTCTTCCTTCATAAGTGATTGACCATGTGTTTTTAGGAAAGATCCAATGTGATTGTCCATGTGTCTTCATTTGATATGTACTATGATTTCCCTAGTGTTTTCAGGTGAGGTGCGATGTGATCAGGCTAAAATAAGATGTGGCATGTGGTTGGGGTCATATAGGGTTGGAGGATGTCACAAGGTTGATGTTATTCATCTTCATGATACCCTACTAATATGGTTATTGGATGAGGCATTATTTGATGTGATAACACATTAAGTTCTTGTTGGTTTTACATTTTTTCAATAACACATTAGTATGTTTTTTTTTCACATGTGTAGTTGATACCTTGATTATTTTCTTCCTTTATCGTCTACTTAAATGTATTTTCTATTAAATTTCAATCCTATTGAAATTTTTATGACAAAATACCTTATATAAATTTTTTTTATATAATGGATAGAAGTTGGATGTATGAAACCGATCAGATCTCAAGTGATTTTCAAAACAATTTGGAGATCTTTATAGATTGTTCATTTCACAATGCTTCAGATAGTGGTCACATACACTTCCCATGTTCCAATTGCCTTGGTATACCCTGGTTGAGCCATGAAGAAGTCATCTACCACATATCCAAAAATTCTTTTCAAGATAACTACTTTGTGTGGAATCAAAATGGGGAGAAAATGAAATCTCAAATTGGTGACGATCGAAATGAAAGGACCAAAATGGAGAATTTGTTAGATGATCAGTTTCCGTTTATTCGTCATTATGAAAAATAAAGAATTTCGACTCATGAAGACTTCGATATGAGGACAGCTGATGCATCTAGTTAAAATGATGATTTTGATAGGGTGAAAAAATTGAATGATGCTGCCACAACTCCAATATATCAAAAAATGAGATAAAATAAAAAAAATTGGAATTTCTAATCCGATTGTTTCATGGGAAAACTATGTATGGGATTTCTAATATAGAAATCGATTACATTCTTACCCTCTTGAAGAATTTACTCAAGATGATTCAGATATTCCCTCAAACCACTATATGGCATGGAAGTTAGTTGAGAAACTTGGATTTTCAAGAAACAAAATTCATGCTTGCCCGAAAAATTTCAGTTTATTATGGGAGGAAACCACATAACAAAATGATTGTATAAAATGTGGCACATCCCACTGGAAGTCAAAATCTGATGGAACACAATCCCGCATTCCACCGAAAGTAATGTGGCACTTTCCATTGATCACCAGACTCTAGAATCTTTTTATGTCTGATGACATATCAATAAAAATGAGATGGCATGATACTGAGAGAAAGAAGACTAATGATGAGTTGGTTCATCCTGTAGATGGATTTCCATGGAAGAGATTTGATGCTTGACATCCTGATTTTGTAGCTGACGTGCGTAATGTGAGGTTGGGTCTTTCATGCGACGGTTTTAATCCGTTTGGGAAGATGCTTACTTCACACGTCACATTGAAAGTTTTTATACACATTTATAATCTCCCCCCATGGTTGTGTAAGAAAAAAGCATTCACTTTCATGAGTATAATAATATCTGGTCCTTCTGATCCTGACATTTATATTGATGTATACATGCACCCTTTAATAAAAGAGTTGAAACTTCTTTGGGATGTGGGTGTGCGAACATACAATGCAAGTTCGAAAGATATATTTCAGATGCATGCTGCGCTTATGTGGATGATCAATGATTTTTCGGCTTATAAAATGATGTCTGGCTAGAGCACGAAGGGAAAACTGTCATGACCAGTTTTTTATGAAGAATACACGATCTAGAAGACTGAAACAACACTGTAATTTCAGTTTTATGGGACATCAACAATTCATACCAAATGATCATCCATATAGAATGAATCATTGAAGATTTGATAATACCATAGACACTGATGATCCACCTCAGCGTATGTATGGAACTGACATGCTTAATGAATTGAAAGATTTCAGTTTTTCATTCGGGAAGGGTCAAATGAAATCTGGAAAGAGAAAGAATGTTTCCACTAAAACCTGTTACAATTGGAGGAAGAAGAGTATCTTTTTTGATTTGCCTTATTGGTCAACCAATTTGATACATCATTTCTTAGACGTAATGCATATTGAAAATAATATATGATAAATGTTTCTTTCAGTTCTTCTAAATGTCAAGGGGAAGAAAAGAAGATGATTTACGATATCGGTGTGACTTGGTGGATTTGGGCATCAGGCAAGAATTACATCCTGTGCGTATCAGTGAAAATAAATTCCAACTTCCTTGTTCTTCTTATGTGATGACACGTACGAAAAAAAACAATTTCTAGAAGTATTAGAGACTACTAGAGTTCCTGTTGGCTATTCAAGAAACATATCTAAACGGGTCAACATGAGAGAGTTGTAGCTAAAATCATTGAGGACTCATGATTATCACGTTCTACTGCATGAGTTGCTTCCAATACCAATCCGTAATCTTTTTTACAATAATTTAAGGGTGGATATTATTTGGTTGTGCCATTTATTTAGAGATCATTGTGCTAAGAAGTTGTCCAATTATTGCTTGCAAAAAATGTTGACAGTTGCCCCATTAATTTTGTGTGAGTTGATGAAAATATTTCCTCCATCATTTTTCACATGCATGTTGCCTCTGACTGTCCATATTACCACTGAAATACTTCTCGGAGGACCTGTTTATTTTCATTAGATGTATCCAATTGATAGAAATATGTTCACATTAATGTCTTATGTCCGAAACAGAAATCATCCCGAAGGTTCTATCATGAACGGTTACTTGGCTCAAGAATGTATGGATTTCTGCTTGATGTATTTGTCTGATCTTACTACAAGATTGAAAAGACCAATGAGAAATAAAGAAGAACAGTATGAGAAAATTGAACCCAGTTTTCCATCAATTCCTCAAATTGGAGGAATTCTTGGATCATATACATTGAAGACATCAAGCCATGAAGAGCGGGAGATGGTACATTGCACAATTTTGTTCAACTGTGATTTCTTCAATGACTATATCAGGTAAATAAATTTATTATGTATATCTTACATATATATCTATTAAACTATTCATATTTTTTATCTATAGGGAACATAAAACAATGATAAATAGGAAGCATCTTTATTTATCTTTGAGAAGGAGAGAGACTTTTCATAGCAAAGAGTTTTCTTCTTGGTTAAAATAGAAGGTAAAAATATTACTGTTTAAAATAATTATATCAATATTTAATTAAGTTTAATAGTCATTTTTATTACAGGTATTGAGTTTTTCTGCTGAATCTATCTCTGAAGAAATATGATATTTGGATTTTGGTCCTAATACTGTGGTTCGTGACTGTAAATCAATTGTTATCAATGGGTACAAATTTATTTTCACTGAACAAGAAAAGAACATGAGAACACAACATGATGGCGTTATGGTTACTGCCACAATAGATAGTTATGACAGTGCATCAGATAGTAGACCATGATTTGAAAATGTGGGTTATTATGGAGTTGTTTAGAAAATAATAATATTGGATTATTACTCTCATGGACGGGTCACAATAATAAAATGCCATTGGTTTGATTTGATGACGAGACATGGCACACTTATTGATGACTGTGGATTTCGATAAATTAATATGACTCACACTCTTGCTATCGAAGAACCATATGTGTTGGCATCAATGGATAAACAAGTTTTTTATGTCAAAGGCCAACTTCGACATGAATTTGGTGTCATATTTGAAGTAATTCCAAGATATATTTTTGATGATGGTAATGATGGAATTGACACTGTCCCTAGTTCCATTGGAGCCAATCCAATTATTTCTTTTGATGACTCCAATAGCTCAATTTTCAGAGTTGATTGTGAACCTGATGTTCTGGTTGAAAATAGATAGATTCATTTATCCATGTTCTCAATTATTTTGGTTTACCTTGAGTTGGGTTATTAAGGTTGGAAATATTCAAATTGATTTAGTATTGATCAGAAATATGTTTTAGCTGACTTGACCGTTATGTGAATTTTCAATGTTTATTGGTTGCTGTTTTATTTGAATTGAATTTTGTAATTTAGAATTGAACTATATTCAAACCTAGTCAAACAATATTTCTTACTTGGTGAACATTACAACTTGTATGATTTACTAAATCCATTCAAGCTCTTCTAAAACAATTGATAGCTAAATTACTAATGAATCCCCCTATTACCTCATATATTAATTTTTTTTTGGGTTACACATTGGTTTCCTTTTTCTAATTAATTACATATTTTTTTTCAAAAGCTTGAAATGCAGCCAATTGAAGAGAGACGAAGGAAAAAATGATGGAGAACAATCGTCGAATGGAGGGGTTGGGAATTCCATCATTAGTGCCTATAGTGAGTACTTTATTTCAAATTGATATATTTAAAGAATATATAATGTCATGTGATTAATATTTTTGTAAACATTTTTGTAGGATCCACCTATACGTCGACATTTATTGGACGAGGAGCCTAGTACTGGTCCTAGTACTCAGGCCGGTTGTAAGAGGAGGGTTCGTACCAGAGTTGGACGAGCAGCTGCGCGTACCCGACTAGACCCTTCCCCTCCCACTGACATGTCATCCTTCCGACATTTTGATCCCGGTGTGTCGTTAGGGACACACGAGATATTTAGGCCTCCCATGTTTTCGCTACCTTCCTCATCTTCTAGCCCATCATTTTCACATCCCATGATGATTCCCACTCCCCAGTCAGAATCTGGTCAGACAGCTATCCCATCTTCTTTTCTTTCTACTTCTGTCTCTTCGAGCTTCTATATTCCATTGTCGTTGACTCCTGTTCCACCATAGGATGTTCCATCAGTTTTTGTGGATCCAGCGGTGCTCAGCGACCAGACCAGCACATGTATATTTATAGAACCCTAAAAAAATTTATAGCAAAATTTATTTTAATTATAATATGTTTTGATGAAATATTTGTTTTATTTCATGAAAGATACATCTACTGTCAGGAGGTGTGGTTAGGGGTGTACATGCATGCGTTCGGTGTGGAACCGCCACACACATATTATGGTGGATTATAATGAAGACAACCAAATGGTTGAGAAAATAGGGTAGCAATGTCGGAGTTTTTTTGTGACGCTTTCCAAATACTACAACATCATTCCCATCAGCCCGCTATCATGGAGACATTTTCCACATGAGTTAAAGGATAGAGCTTGGGCAGAGATATGGGTAAAAAAATATGTTCTATTTAATGCCATGAATTATTTTTGTATTTATATGAATTAATATTTTGATGTCAGCTTCGATTTAATTTTCCCGATGGTGAGGGTGCACGAACTGAATTTCTAAAGGATTTAGGCGAGCTTTGGAGGGCCTACAAGCATGAGTTGTATATTGGCTGGGTTGCTAGAGTTGGCACTGAGTTAGAGGTGGTACTAGTGGTGGATGATTGTCATATGGAGCAGTATCGTTAGATGATTACTCATTGGACGAGTACCCAGTTTAAGGTATTAATTACATTTGAGGTATTTAAATAATAAATTTGATGTTTTTCATTAATACTATCTATTTCATTTTCGAATTTTATTTAGGAATAATCTGGAAAAAATCAAAAGAACATTGATACAAATAAATACCTCCACACACTGGGACACACTATGATGCCTCATCATGAGGGGAAGCAGGTATGACAATTGTTTATAAGTTTTCTTTACGACATAAAATTTCTTTTTCTTCCTCAATTATTTGATAGTTTGCTAAAGTTTTCATATAACTTTAGTTTTCAATGTCATTGTAGTGGAAAATAAAAAATATTTAAGGACGTGTGCCTCGAGCAAAACTGTTTTGCTCGAGTAGATGGAAAGTGGATGGAAGTGCCGTCAACGAAGTGACTCAGCAAAAGATTGTAAGTTTTAATCTATTGATTCTATATTTTAATATCTTTTTTTTAACTTAATAATATATTTATATTTGTAACCTTCTACTTTAGGGGCCCTTGATTCCCATGAAACACACAATTTTGGGCCAACTAGTCACTTACATCAGGTTTTGGGAGAGGAGTATCCTGGCAAAGTACGCTGCCGAACTAGGATAGCCTCGACGAGGTATTGGCCCTCCTCAGGTACGAGTTGTAGTGCCACCGAGCTGCAGCAAGTTAGGGCACAGGCAGAATAGGCTGACAAATGGTCCACAAAGACGGCATAACAGTCTGTTAGAGAAAACAGTGAATTTATGAAATTTATTGAAGTTCTACGTCTGACACTTCCACCAGAGGCCAGCCCAGCTTTTGATGAATATATGTCATCGATACGTTCTATAGATGGATCACTAGGTGGAAGTTCTAGTGGTTTTCAAGATGATGTCTAGGCTGATGATGATGATGGCGAGGAGTCTGATGCATAATAGGAGGGGGAGGAGGAGGGCGAGGCGGATGGCGAGGGCGAGGCGGAGGGTGAGGGTGAGGAGGAGGGCGAGGAGGGAGAGGATGATGATGGGGACAAGGATGAGGGTGATGATGATGGTGAAGATGGTGATGGTGATGATGGTGATGTGGGAAAAGTTGATCCATTACATTTTTGACTAATATTACTGAGATTATATGTTTAATCTATTCTAGTTGTTGGTTTTATCCAGACCTGTAGTGTAGTATTGTAGTTGAGTTATTTATATATATTGCATGTTTTCATGGATGTTGATGTCTTTTAGTGTTTTTTTGTTTATGAACTCCCTGGAAAACCCCCCTTTTTCCTAGACCCTGGACAACACCCCCCCCCACCATCCTCCTTGGACCCCAGACAGCCCCCGGAAAGCCCCCCACCATCCTCCTTGGTCCCCGAAGAGCCCCCTAGAGAGCCCCCCTCACCCCCCGGACAACCCCCTAACCCTCCTCCCTAGACCCTGGACATCCCCCAAGAGAGCCCCCAGACAACCCCCACCATCCTCCTTAGACCCCGGACAACCCCCCAGATATCCCCCCACCATCCTCCTCGGTCCCCGGACTGCCCCTCGAATAGCCCCCCAGACACCCCCAGACAGCCCCCCAGATATCCCCCTAGACAGCCCCTCAGATAGCCCCGCGCATAGCCCCCCCACCCTCATCCTTGGTACCCGGACAGCCCCCCTGACACCCACCGGACAGCCCCCCGAACAGCCCCCCCAGACAGCCCCCACCCTCCTTGATTTCATTTACTACTAGAAAATCTATAATATATATTTTATTTATTGTCATCATGATAATCAATGTAAATCACATTTACACATCTAATCAATATCATAGATTCTTGGTATGTTATAAAAGGGATGTATTCATTGGGCATGGCATTGTTTTCTCTGAAATGTTTCATAGCATGATAAACTAAAATCTAATCTACACTAAGAATTATATAAAAAAATTATATATGAATTTCCATAAGATTTTAAGTAAACACCATTCCACTAATAGACACATGAAGATTCTCATAAATCATGTACAAGTCAACCCTACCTTAATACGTGGTGTGGTGTGGCCGACACCACTGTAACTGTGTCTTTTTTATTCAAAATGGACAAGATTATAAGTGTAAAGACAAACTGGTATACAGAAAACCGACCAAACACATTCACTACTGGAAATCTGAACATTCCCAATGCTTCTATACCAACGGTTTGTAAAAACCATTGGTATAGGTTCATCTTCCCAATGTTTTGGCCCAACCATTGAGAAATCCCATTTTGAGGCCACCTTTCCCAATGGTTTGGCCAAACCGTTTGGAAAACCCACTTTGTGGCCACCATTCCCAATGGTTTGGCCGAACCATTGGGAAAGGGTATACCTATCCCAACGGTTTGGCCAAACCATTGGGAAAGGTCACTCAGATATCAACCTTCACCCCAAAATCAAAAACCATAATAAAAATCTATACCAACGGTTGTGACAACCGTTGGTATATATCCTTTGATTTTTTATTAGTTCTTCTTACCCAAAACATTATATAAATCAAAATTTAAAATAATTATGAGAATAAACATATATATATATATTTATGTAATTATATTCACAAAAGTCATGTTAGGTTAGTGGTAGAGTCTTTCAATGATAATAAAGGTGTCCTGGGATCAAATCCCAATGAATGTTTTTTTTGAAATACATATACCAACGGTTCCATAACCGTTGGTATATATTTTCATATTACTTATCTAAACGGTTTCCAAAACCATTGGGATAGGTCTATACCAATGGTTTTGGGAAAACTATTGGAATAGACCTATCCCAACGGCTTACTTGGCAACGGTTCTCCAAACCGTTGGTATAGGCTATACCAACGGTCTGGAGGCCTATACCAACGGTTCCAAAACATTGGTATAATTTAGTTTTCCAGTAGTGATTTGGAATCTATTGATAATTTATCACAATGATCCATGGGTCAAATGTGACATGTACAAGCCAACCCGGGCTCAATCTGAGTCGCGGTGTGGCTGGGATCAGTCTAAGTGTCTCTCTTTTGTTTAAAATGGACAGCATTATAAGTACATATGGAAAACTGACCAAATGCATTCAGTTTCCATCGAAACATTAGGAGAACGATCCATGGGTCATATATGACGTGTAAAAATTAACCCCGCCTCAATCTGAGATGCAGTGTGGCCGACACCACTCAAAGTGTCTGTCTTTTGTTTCAAAAGGACATCATTTAAAGTAAAAAACATCAACTGACATAAAGAAAACTGACCAAACGCATTCGGATTGTGTTGATACTTTAGAAAAATAATTCATGGGTCATTTGAGACGTGTAGGAGTAAACCCCATCTAAATCCGAGATGTGTTGTGGCCGGCACCACTCTAACTGTGTCTCTTTTGTTTAAAATGGACATGATTATAAGTGAAAAGAACAACTAGAAAATGAAAAACCAACCAAACGCATTCATAATCTCTTGATAATTTATAACAACAATACATGGGTCATATGTGACATGTATGAGTCAAAACCGACCCAATATGAGGCCCTGTGAGGCTGGTATCACTCTAAGTGGCTCTATTTTGTTTAAAATGGACAACATTTTAAGTACATACGAAAAACGGACCAAACAGATTCTGATTGTGTTGATACTTTATCACAATGATCCATGGGTCATATGTGACGTGTATGAGCTAACCCATGCTCAATCCGAGTCACGGAGTTTCCAGGATTAGTCTAAGTGTCTAACTTTTGTTTAAAATAGAAAACATTTTAAGTACATACAGAAAACTGACCAAACACATTCAGTTTCAATTTAAACATTAGGAGAACGATCTATGGGTCATATGTGACGTGTAAGATTCAAAACCACCTCAATATGAGACATGGTGTGGCTGACACAACTCAAAGTGTCTGTCTTTTATTTCAAAAGGACATCATTTAATGTGAAAAACATCAACTGGCATTCGGAAAATTGACCATACGCATTCAGATTGTGTCGATACTTTAGCAAAACGATCCATGGGTCATATATGACGTGTACGAGTCAACCCTGCCTTAATACGAGACATTGTGTGGCCGAAACCACTCTAACTATGTCTCTTTTGTTTAAAATGGACATGATTATAAGTGAAAAAAACAACTGGCATACGGAAGACCGACCAAACGCATTCGAAATGTGTTGATGCTTTAGGACAACGATCCATGGGTCATATGTGACGTGTACGATTCAACCCCGGCTTAATCTGAGGAATAGTGTGGCTGGGATCACTCTAAGTGGCTCTCTTTTGTTTAAAATGGACAACCTTTTATGTACATACAGAAAACCGACCTAACGCATTCTGATTGTGTTGATACTTTAGCACAACGATCCATGAGTTATATGTGACGTGTATGGATCAATGCCGCCTCAATCTAAGACGTGGTGTGGCCGGAACCACTCAAAGTTTCTATCTTTTGTTTCAAAAGGACATAATTTTAAATAAAAAACATCAACTGGCATACAGAAAACTGACCAAATGCATTCGGATTGTGTGGATACTTTAGGAAAATGATTCATGGGTCATTTGAGGCGTGTATGAGTCACCCCGTTGAAATCCGAGATGCGGTGTAGCCAACACCGCTCTAACTGGGACACTTTTGTTTAAAATGGATACGATTATAAGTGAAAAGAACAACTGGCATACAAAAAACAGACCAAATGCATTCAGAAAATGTTCATAATTTATCACAACGATTCATGGGTCATAAGTGATGTGTACGGGCCAACCCGGGCTCATTCCGAGTCGCGGTGTGGCCGGGATCAGTCTAAGTGTCTCTCTTTTGTTTAAAATGGACAAAATTTTAAGTACATACATAAAACCAACCAAACTTACTCGGTTTCCATTGAAACTCTAGGAGAACTAGCCATTGGTTATATGTGACGTGTACAAGACAAACCGGGCTCAATCCGAGTTGCAAGGTGGCCGAGATCAGTCTAAGTGTCTCTCTTTTGTTTGAAATGGACATCATTTTTATTACATATAGAAAACCGAACAAACTCTTTTGGTTTCCTTTGAAACTTCAGGATAATGAACCATGGGTCATATGTGAAATGTACGAGTCAAACTCGCCTCAATCTGAGGTGCGGTGTGGCCGACACCACTCAAAGTGTCTCTCTTTTGATTAAAATTGACTTCATTTTAAGTGAAAACAAAAACTAGCATACAGAAAACTGACCAAATGGATTCTAATTGTGTCGATACTCTAGAAAAACGATCCATGGGTCATATGTGATGTGTACGTGTCAACCCTGACTCAATTCGAGACGCGGTGTGGCCGACACCATTCATAGTGTCTCTCTTCTGTTTAAAATAGACATCATTTTTAGTGAAAACAAAAACTACCATACAAAAAACTGACCAAATGCATTCGAAATGTGTTGATTCTTTAGGACAACGATCCATGGGTCATATGTGACATGTAAGAGTCAACCAAACCATAATACGAGGCACGGTGTGGCCGGGATCACTCTTAGTGGCTCTCTTTTGTTTAAAATGGAAACATTTTATGTACATACAGAAAACTGACCAAACGGATTCTGATCGTGTTGATGCTTTACAAAAACGATCCATGGGTCATATGTGACGTGTACGAATCAACCCCACCTCAATCTAATATGCGGTGTGGCTGACGCCACTCGAAGTGTCTGTCTTTTGTTTCAAAAGGATATCATTCTAAGTGAAAAACATCAACTGGCATACAGAAAACTGACCAAATGCATTCGGATAGAGTTGATACTTGAGGAAAATGATTCATGGGTCATTTGAGACATGTACGAGTCAAGAACATTTAAATCTGAGACACAGAGTGGCCGATACCACTCTAACTATGTCTCTTTTTTTTAAAATGGACATAATTATAAGTGAAAAGAACAACTAGCATACGGAAAACTGAACAAACGCATTCGGAATCTATTGATAATTTATCACAACGATCCATGAATCATATGTGACATGTATGGGCCAACTCGGGCTCAATCCGAGTCACGGTGTGGCTGGGATCAGTCTAGTTGTCTCTTTTTTTTAAAATGGACAACATTTTAAGTACATACAGAAAACTGACCAAAAACATTCGGTTTCCATTTAAACATTAGGATAACGAACCATGGGTCATATGTGATGTGTACGAGTCAACATCGACTCAATCTGAGGTGCAGTGTGGATGACCCCACTCTAAGTGTCTCTCTTTTGTTTAAAATTGACTTCATTTTAAGTGAAAACAACAACTAGCATACGGAAAACCGACCAAACAGGTTCTGATTGTGTCGATACTCTAGAAAAATGATCCATGGGTCATATGTGACATGTATGAGTCAACCCCGCCTCAATATGAGACTCGGTGTGGCCGACACCATTAATAATGTCTCTCTTTTGTTTAAAATGGACATCATTTTATATGAAAACAACAACTTTCATACGAAAAACTGACCAAAAGCATTAGAAATGTGTTGATGCTTCAGGAAAACCATCCATGGGTCATATGTGATGTGTACGAGTTAAACTCACCTTAATCCAAGGCACGGTGTGGCCGGGATCACTCTATGTGGCTCTCTTTTGTTTATAATGGACAACATTTTAAGTACATATGAAAAACTGACCAAACGGATTCTGATTGTGTTGATACAATAGAAAAACGATCCATGGGTCATATGTGACGTGTACGAATCAATCCCGCCTCAATATGAGAGGCGGTGTGGCCGGAACCACTCAAAGTGTTTGTCTTTTGTTTCAAAAGGACATCATTTTAAGTGAAAAACATCTACTGGCATACGGAAAACCAACCAAACACATTCAGATTGTGTTGATACTTTTGTAAAATGAATCATGGGTCTTTTGAGACGTGTATGATTCCACCCCGTTTAAATCTGAGACACGGTGTGGCCGACACCACTCTAACTGTGTCTCTTTTGTTTAAAATGGACAGGATAATAAGTGAAAAGAAAAACTGGCATACGGAAAGCCGACCAAACGCATTCATAATCTGTTGATAATTTATCACAATGATCCATGGGTAATATGTGATGTGTACGGGCCAACCCAGGCTCAATCCAAATCGCGGTGTGGTCCGGATCTATCTAAGTGTCTCTCTGTTGTTTAAAATGGGCAACATTTTAAGTACATACGGAAAACCAACCAAACACATTTGGTTTCCATTGAAAATTTAGGAGAACGAACCATGGGTCATATATGACATCTACGAGTCAACCTCGCCTCAATCCGAGGTGCAGTGTGGGTGACACCACAAAATGTGTCTCTCTTTTGTTTAAAATTTACTTTATTTTAAGTGAAAAGAACAACTAGCATACAGAAAAATAACCAAACAGATTCTGATTGTGTCGATACTCTATCACAACGATCCATGGGTCATATGTGACGTGTACGAGTCTACCCCGCCTCAATCCGAGAAGTGGTGTGGCCGACACCATTCATAGTGTCTCTCTTTTGTTTAAAATGGACATCGTTTTAAGTGAAAACAACAACTGACATACGAAAAACTAACCAAATGCATTCGAAATGTGTTGATTATTTAGGAAAATGGTCCATGGGTCATATGTGACGTGTACGAGTCAACACCGCCTTAATCCGAGGCACGATGTGTCCTGGATCACTCTATGTGGCTGTCTTTTGTTTAAAATGGACAACATTTTATGTACATATGGAAAAATGATCAAACAGATTCTGATTATTTTGATACATTAGAACAACAATCCATGGGTCATATGTGACATGTACGAATCAACCCTGACTCAATATGAGATGCGGTGTGGCCAGTACCACTCAAAGTGTCTATCTTTTGTTTCAAAAAAACATCATTTTAAGGGAAACACATCAACTGGCATACGGAAAACCAAACAAATGCTTTCAGAATATGTTGATACTTTAGGACAGTGATCAATGGGCCATTTGTGATGTGTACAAGTTAACCTCGCCTCAATCTGAGGCACAGTGTGGCCGATATCACTCTAGCTGTATGTATTTTGTTTAAAATGGACATCATTTCAGGTAAAAATATATGGTATACAAAAAACCGATCAAATTATGAATTGAATTCCGGATTCCACATATAAATTTCAACTAAAATTTAAATTGAAATCTAAATGAATTGTGTATGTTTATAATTACGTTATGAATTCTAATTTTATTATGGATGTGTATAGTTCCAGGATGCATTATATGTTAAATGTGTATGAATTTGTTGTCTATATGTATGTGTTAGTTGGTTGTTACAGGTACAATAATTTTATATCTATGTGTTAGTTTATTTCAGGTACAATAATTGGATTGAAAATGAGAGGGAATGCACAAAATGAGGCTTGCTGTGCAAATTGGAGAGCTACTGTGCAATTTTCACAGCATAGGCTATGCCAACGGTTTCAAACTTTTGGCATAGCATCTCTGATTCTTTTTTTACCAATGGTTCAATGAACCGTTGGTAAAAAAACCTTTCCCAACGGTGTAGAAACCGTTGGGAAAGAGGAGATTCCTTGGGCTTTCCCAACGATTATAGCCAAACTGTTGGAAAAAACTATCCCAACGGTTTGGCACAACCATTGGGATAGGTTAATATTTCCCCACCCTCTCCCAATAGTTCATTGTAAACCGTTAGGAAAAGATTTCCCAATGTCTTACTTCCATACGGTTTGAAGAACCATTGGTATAACATACATGAATGGTTTTGCAACCTTTCCCAATGGTTTAGAACCGTTGGGAAATGTTGTATTTCCAGTAGTGTATTAGGAATGTTTTTTAATACAATCCTTATTCTTATCTTTCTATTACCCTGGTAAATGGTGTATATGGTGATAATACATGAGGATGATACCTCATTTGCTTATGGGAGGATATTCTGGTTTCTAGAACCGATGGAATCATAATTTGTGAAGGGTATTCATGCTATTGATCTGGGCTGGTGAAGTAATATTTTGATGTTTAGATTAGATCATTCCTAAATAGCCAATTGGTAATTCCATTATCCATTATTAAGGGTCTTCCCATGGTAGAGTCTGGTTTAGGTAAAAAGTTTTCAACAATGGAATTTAATTAAGGAAATGTGATTGCACTGAGGAAACCCCTCGTTTATAAAATTTAGAAGAAGAGGTTGATGATTCAGGTTCCAACCCCTCAAAATAAGAGTTTCGCCGCCATGAAACAACCAACTGAACCATATTCCCAAGTTTATATACCCACATAGGATTCATATAACATGTCTTGGAGGTAGTGGGATAGATGCAGTGATTTGACCAAAAACTAATCCTAACTACGGAGAGGATGTTGGTCAAGGTAGCACACACTGATTAGATCATACAAATCCTTGCATTCAATTGCTTTTAATTCAAAAAAATATGGCATAATATAATCGGATAAATTTAATAATTGTTAGCCCAAAAGAAATCTGTGAATCAGATTATTACCTCAATCTTTTACAGAGCCATACGAGGGCATCAGACCCAGATCTGGATGCCACGTCCTCGATGAACGAAGCATTGGAAACCGTCACACTGTTTGCAAGCCTAAACTCACAAATCTCTTTCAAGGAGCACACATCATTGAGAACAGGCGAGTGGCCTCCACCAGCAGCTAGTTTGCATAGTTCCCCAACACACCTGCACCATACTGCTTCTATTAAAACAAAGATTTCTCACTGCAATAGAATAAAATTAAAATAAAATAGTAATAATGGAAAATTTTAACTTTCAATAGAAATTTTCGGTTCATTTTTATTTTCATCAAATCCAGATAGGAGTTTGAGGCTCTTTCTAACTTATTTTTAACTGTTTATGACATTTGTAACCTATGAGAAATAGTTAAAAAATAGAAGTATTTTCTCTGTTTATTACACATAAATCTTCGAAAGCTGAACTAGAACTCAAACCTGAATAAAAAATTCAATACATGTTTGAAGCTTCAAACCATTTATTACCAGTTTTATTATTCTATTTTTTATTTATATAATGTTTTTTTAGGATGAGACACATTTAAAACCGATCCAAACCACTAAAATATGAAATATAACAGCACTTTTCAGTAACTTGGAAACAATTTCCCCATTTGACAGCACTAGCCGAAAATAGATTATAGCTTCTCACTTGTGTATTTTTGTAGACGTTTTTACATAATTCTTATGAAAAAGTGTTTTTCTGCCACTCAATTAAGTGATTTTCTTCTGGAAAATAAACATGTGTCTTTTTACAAATATAACAATCAACACTTATTTTTTCAAACAGCTTAATGAAAATGTGTTTTTCTGCCACTCAGCATCTCATCACAACACAATCAAACCCCCACCAAAACACCAATCCTGCCACACCGATCTTTCATAACCTACTAGCAGCCACCAGCCAAGCATTATCTCTATAAATCACTCCCAAAATAAGCAATAGGACAACATAACCAAACCCCCACCACAAAACCCATCCTACCACACCATGCCAGCACAACCTTCTGACAGCCCGAACTCCAACAAGAATCCAGAACCGTCCAAGCTCCCAACTCGACTAAAACAACCAGAAAACAACCCCAACCAGCAGTAATAAACGAGGCCAATCTGCAACATATCAGCAAACTGAAACCAAGCCACCCCATCCACAGCCTCCAACATACAGTGCCCATCATAACCATCATGATCCACCCGACCAATAGGACTCCTCCCAACCACAGCCTTCTCCTACCCATCTTGAATCAAGGGACCTTGGGAAATTCTAGCTCCTAACCATCTTCAGATTATTCCATGGTGACTCCAACTAATATGTATCTATAGGAGGAGATTCCTATTCATGACATTATTCTTCACCTACATTTATTAGAAGTAGAAAGATCATATAATCCTAATACTAGATGACTTATTTTTTTATCATTATCCTAAAGTGATATCTAAAGATATCATAACCATATGTGATGAGGAAGCAATCCTTGGATTAATTCTACAAATTATCTCTATATTTACCATTGATATGAAATTTTTTGATACTTCCAAATACTTTGATACCGTTCACCACTGGTCTCTTATAGGACCAATGTTAACATGGATGCTCTTTTCCCATATATATATATATATGTAAATTTGTCTAATTATGTTAAAAATTGTTTTCAACAGGATAAGACTCAACCACTTTTCCTCTCGCAAGAGAGGCCCTGGTCGTGGCATTTCATCATGTAATTCTGACATGACCTTAGATATTTCATTTGATGAGAGATTTCATCCTATGGGACTAACTGCCCCTGCATTTATTCACCTACTGGGTCATATAATACGTGACCCAAATCAATTTCCATTGACCATACATGACTGGGATTCCTTCCATCAGGATACATTAGACCAACTTTGGAGGTAATTTCAGGTAAGGAGATAATTTTTTTTTCTTCCCTATGTTTAAAAAATACTAACATATGTGATTTTATCCTTAAATAGAATAACCTAAAAGTGTGACCTGATTAGTTTTTGCTAGTGTGTATAGGAAAATGTCTCAAGCTATGGAAATATCATAAAGGCAAAGTCAAGAAGGAGCAGTGGGTGCCAAATGTGGGTGCCCAAGACATTCTGGAAAAAGTCCCGAGAGGTGGTCTCCCGTCTCAGTGGCATGAGTTAGCTGCATATTTGTCTACTGAGGCTGTTGCGGTTAGTATATTTATTATGGTATTTATATTTTCTAGATTGTGTGACATTTTATTTGATTGAAATTTGAAATAATTGAATGTAGGAGGTGTCATCACACCATTCTGAGAATCGAGCGGTGGAAGGACCACCTCACAAGCTTAGGACTCATGACGTGTCTCAGAGCCAACATGATGTATTTATTATTCAATTTTTAATTTATTATATAATATGGTTTTGTGATACATTTTTTATGTTTTATTGGTATACAGTTACAGAAGTAAGGTGCACTGACTGATAAAATGTCAGTGTGGATGATGACTCATGATCCCAATGATCTAGAGGCTGCAGCTCTTATAGTAAGTTATTGTTCTCATTACCAATAATTCCATTTCCCCAGTAAAATATTAAACTATAAAACCTTTCACATGATCATCATACCCAAAATTTAAAGTATTATCCCCCAACCCCTTTATATATTATAAGATCCATTTCACATCTTCGCAATGTTTTCATTTAGGATTTGATGTGAAACTGCCAAATATTACACATGATCAATTTGAAGGTAAGTTAGAACAGCTGCTAGAGGACCAACGACAGCTTCCCATGCGAAGGGATGAGATATTCCATCACATTATTGGTCATGACGGGCATGGATATAGTCTGACCTATGGAACGAGGATTCCTCGTTTTGTAGTATCACGTGCTGAGGTTGTCGGTCCTGTTGTTTCTTGGCATACACAGTAGCTGTTAGATATCGAGGCACGGTTGCGCACTTCCGAGGAGGTAAATGCACAATTGATCACTGAGGTTATAACATTGTGAGAATATGTGCATCTGGATGATGGTGCAGGGGATCAAACGACGCAGGTTTATACTGAATTTATTTATTTACATTCCATTATTTTCATAATTAAAATATTTATAATTTTTAATTGTTGTAGGCCCCTGGCACACTGGATAGAGGTATCCGCCAAGGTCATGGATGATGTATCATAGTCACGAGGTGTGTTCCTTTTATATTTATTATTGAATTAATGTTATATATTGATTTAGAGTTTTAATGTATAATTTTTTGAAGGTGATACTAGGATAGAATCTGCAATGATGTGGTAGTTTATTTATGTTCTACTATCTTTTTTATAAATCGGAGCGGAGGTCTGAGGGGGGGGGCATGGAAGTGTTGCACAAGCTGGGTCTGGGCATAGTGGGGAAAAAATGTTGCAGAGAGGAAACAACACGGGTAGGGAAGGGTCGAGTTACAAATCCTTTAATACCATGAAGAACCAAACTCTCTACCTCATTGAGAGGCAGATCCCTTTATTTATAGATAGAGGAAAAGGAATACAAGATAGAGCAAACCAATGTGAGATTCCAAAACACAAATAACTGGATCCAATAGAATCCATGAAAGAAAATGTGGCGTGTACAATAACTTCCCATACACATTAAAGTTATTTTATGACTTTCTATTACTTTTTAAAAAAAATATTAACATCTTTTGAAAATTGGTCCCTTGGTTGTAGTTTCTTTCAACTATTCTGTTTGATTATAGTGTAGTCATGGTTGGCTCTCAAGGCTATGGTTGTCTCTCAAGGCCATGGTTGCACACTCACTGTTTCACTTTAAAATTAATTTTATGCATTGAAATAAAAAGAGTGGAACATTTTTCTCATCAAACATTGTTAATTCTTATCTGAGATTGATTGTTGGTTTTTCATAGGGGTGTCCATGGGTCAGGTAGGGTCGCGATGGGGGCCTTTTTTGACCCAACCGAATAAAAAAAGGTCAGGTCGGGTCGGGTTGGGTCGCATGCATTGTGAGCAACTGACCTGAACCAACCCAACCCATCGGGGTTGGGTTTCCCGAATCATGAAAAAAGGACCCAAACCAAGCCATCCCGCTATGGGTAAGGTCTGCTCGGGTCAGGTTATATGTGTAGAACCTGACCCGACGTGACCCAACCTGATGAACCCATACTCAGACCCACGACCCACCCCCAAACCCAGCCCCACCCCCTCCAGCAACCCCCACCCCCATCACCACCAGCAACAAACTCTCCTCCCCCTATCACCTTGCATGCACTAGCCCCCACTCCCCCCTACAGTGGCCTTCCTGCCCTCCCCCAGCCCCCACCCCCTCCTCCAAGCCCCCTGCAGCAGCCCCTCCCCCATGGTGTGACCTAGCCCCCCAGACCCATCCCCCCACACCCTCCCCACCTGCAGAAGCCTCCCCCCTATCTGCAGCAGCCTCCACTCCCCCTGAAGCAACCTCCTCGCCCTCCCCCCACCCCCCCACCGCCCTACAACAACCCCTCCCCCATAGTGTGACCAATGTCATTCCACACATCCTAAAATGTGCCAACATAATCCATTTCTAACCAAAAGAGAAATATAACTATTCAACCTCCCAAAAAACTATCAAACATCAATATATAACATATCCTTTTACCATAAATCTAATACCATAATTTTAGAGATCTCCAATACATGGCAGACCTAGAAGATTCTTCTAGATGAATAAAAAACAGTTGTAAACCCCAAACTCAATCCCCCATTATAGCATTGACTACTCAAGAATTTATTACCATTCCAATATAATTCCACTCCAACATAAAATAATCTACAACCAATATTAACCATGACTAATATCTAACCTATGAGGCTATGAGTAGATCAAGGAGGTAGAACCAAGAATAATATAAAATGGAAGGAAAAAAGAAACCGATGATGGCAAGTTCAAAACCCACCAGTAGAGAAAAATACTTCGACAAGAAGATATAAACACCTAAAGAATAAAAAATGATGAAACTAGAAAAAATATGGAAAACACATTGTGATACACCACCCCCTACAGTAGGCCCCCCCTACTCTCCCCTCTCCTAACCAGCTTACTATAGTATCCCCCTTTCCCCTCCCCTCCCCCAGCCCCCTTCCTGTAGCAGCAGCACCCCCCCTGTAGTAGCCTCCCCCCTCCCCTCAACCCCCTGCAGTGTCTCTATTCACCCCCTGCATCAAGCCCCCATCCTATGGTAGCCCCCTCCCCTATACTCCCCTAGGTAAATATTACGAACTTCTTTACACCTGATTGTGAGTGATTCAGTATTTGAATTACGAACAAAGAAACTGTAGTTCCCCATAATTATAAATCTAGATCTTTTAATTAGATGCGTTAGGAGATGTTTTCCTTATATGTACACAAGAATCATGGGTATTGAAATGCTTAAAATTTTCTTGGGGTATGTGAGGTTGAAATTCATTGTTTTTGTTTTGTAAATATTCTTGTGTTCTGCATAGAATATATTTTTCATTACAGACTGAGAACACTATGCGGAATATAATCTACAGACATGATGCATTTGTATCATTACTGTTTTACATTTGTCGATTTTCTGGTCATCAGTTTCTCATGCTTTTGCGCTTCCTAAAATGTAATATATTATTACCACACACCTTCATTTCCTTGATGATAGGTGGTTGGATGCCTATGCCCAAAGTCCAACAAGTAGAGTTGGAAAATTTGATATTATTTTGGTGAAATGGCTCTAGAATTTGTTTTTGTACTACAGATTTCATTCTAGTGTTAATAATATATAATGATAATATATGATAGTTGATGATCAAATCCCTGAATGACCCATTAAATCTATTTTTCTCCATTTCTTGATCTTTTAGAGGTAAATTAAAACATTGATAGGGGGATTGCAATGACTAGACCAAGTAATATCTCTATGATAATAAGTGTGAGTAAGCCTTTTAAATAAATTTGTTCATGTCTTTGTTATTTCTCTATCTATCATTAATTATCTTCTTATCACCACCATGACCCAATCATAGTAATCAATTTGAATATTCTTTGTTTATCTTTTGAATATTCTTGAATATTTTTTGAAATAGAAGATTGGAATGAATTGGAGCTGTTAGGATCACTGGACATGTGAGAACTTCATATTTTTCTTACTTTTCTGGAGCTGTATGAAATTTTGGTGAGGCCTCTCCTGCTGTTTGGTGATGTTCGTTTATCTTTTCTTGTTGTTCTAGAGTTGTTTGTTTTTTTTTTCTATTTATTATTCCCTTTGTGGTTCTTTTCTAGAGCTGGTTATATTTTCCTGTTTGTGATTGGTTAATTTATTTTTGGAGTTGTGCAGTTTTGGAAGCAGAACTGCATATTTTTTTTAAAAAAAAAATTTCAGGTCAGCAACCGCCTTAGGAGGTCTCTTATGCCTCCCTCAAATGCTCCACCGGGCGCTAGAGCATTCCCGCAGAAATCAAAAAAAAATAGTGTAGCGACCAACTCTGGAGGTTGCTAAAAGGTGAGGTATATTGTATATAGTGACTGCCATTGGCGATCACTAATAGCAAGGTAGATTTTATATAGCAACCGCCATTAGTGGTCGCTAATTTTCTTCACCTATGGGCCAACATCGACCACCATTAGCGGTCTCAAAGCGGTCTGTAAAGACATTTAGCGACCGCCAATGGCGGTCCCTAAAGGGCCAATTTATAGTAGTTCTTTATTTTATTGTTTGTTGATCTAACTGGACGGATTTACCCTTCACTACAAAAGACATGGTCTAATAAAGGTACTAAAATCCTTATCAGCATGTCCTATGATATATTAATTCCATAACCTGGAAGTGAAAAATCCTTTCTTGACCATTCTACCATTTTCAAGCCACTGATGACACACCCAACACATACTACCTCACCATGACTATATTTTCATGGTTTCCTTCATGCATAAATGTACACAATGAAATGGAGGAAATTGGTAATTATCTCAAGTGAGGATATTATTACACATGATCGTATATAGGGATATCCAATGACACTTGAAACATGTGGTGTTCTTATTAAGGGGTTAGTCCTTATGATCTCACTACTAGAGATCACCGAGTGAAAACATCATGAGAAGAAGTCTCAATGCTTATGTGCCCCTATCATCTGATAGTCAAACATATACTATGTCCAATCAGTGAGATGTATCTAGACCATAGACATATATTTAAGATTAATGTCATAGTATCGGGTGGTTCTAATTAGAACTTGAGATCTGTAATAACAATTCGATACGGCAATTAATATTTAGACATCACCATTTAAATAGTGGATGCAGAAAAGTCTAACCTATAATGGTAAGATCAAATCATATATAGATAACTGTATACACAATATTTTAAGAAAAAGGCATAGAATAATTGGGTCTAGGGCACCCAGTATATTAGCCGAACCTTCCTAATCATCACCCAAAAAATTTACATATTTAATATACATAAATGTAGGGTCACTTATTTGAAAATAGGGTGCTACATTTTCCAAAACATCGTAATTTTTGTCCCTTTAAAGTGGAAAATTTTCATTTCCCAGAAATATTTTGGTCCATTTCTCAACCATTTCCGTCACCCATCCCCATGTTTCTTCCAAAAGTGGACAGTGTTTCCACAAAACCCATAATACAATAAATTTTTTTCAATGAATGACATTATTTTTCCTATTCACAATTCATATAGATTCATATACCAATGAATAATCCTACTATAGTTTAACATAATCCCATCAAATAACGTGTCCCAGATTATGATGATACTTTTTCAATTTTGATACATAAAACATATTATACGCTGCATTAAATCATAAGGAAAATCAAATTGATATTCCACCTCACCAACCTATTCAAGTATCTCAAAAAGGCATTTTATTAAGTAGATTACATTCCATGATTCCCAAAATGTTGATGCCCATGCCTTGAATAAATTATTAATAACACATTATCACTCACATAAAATGACAATGACCATGGATAATGTCTCACATATGATTTCAAATGACTCATAGACATCTCCATTCTCTTCCTGATCAACTATATCCTATTTGATTTCTCTTAGACAAGGATCAACCTAACTAGTTATGTCTTACATTTTTTCCACCAAACAATGTAGATAACTATAATTATTCCCATGAAATCCATCAAAAATGTGTCTTATGTATCGAGGCTTGATAAATTTTGTAATACGAGAGCTCCACCAACCATACTTCATCCTACCATTAGCCACAAAAATCTATTAAATAATTCCACAAAATTTCATCCAATTTTTTATCATTTGTTAATATTGTCCACTAATATGAAGATGATATACCATAATAATGGTCAAATGTATCCCAAGGTCTTGATAGAAGGATTTCTTGAGTTGGTATCTGAACCACGGATCCTGATCAGATACTATCAAAACTTGTACACAATACCTCTTTACAACCTCTTAGATATATATTTTGGATAATTCCTCAACTACATGAGATTTAAAAAAAATGATTAAATAGGACTAATTTATTAGTTGATCCAATATCACCAATATGGAACCATGTTTGCAAACAGTTATTTGGAGACTTATTAAAAATCCAAGTCTATATGACCCCATTTTCAAACAGGAATATGTAACTAAGGTAACTTACTCACTGTCGATTAATGATCTAATTTAACCTACATGAACACTAAGCATGTTGAGGTAGTCTCATCCACATTTCCTTTGATACTAACCCACAAAAATGTACTTTCAACACCTTATACAACTTTTGTATTCCATGATGAACAACCCATATTGAATAGTGTTAATGATGAAGAAGTTGTTCTTAACAAGCCATAAGTAAAACCATCTGATTCCAAAAACAAAAAACTAAACTCCAATAATAATTTCATCCCTCAATGGTCTCACCACCATTAAGTTTCCTCCTCATAGAAACACATTCTAAATCATATGGCTATTCCTCTTTAACTACATTCACTAGATCAGAAACTAACGAAACTGGAATAAAAACTACCATATCACCTCAATATTCACATTCCATTCATATTTAGGCTACGAATGATATCTACTTCCATTGATCTAAAGATTATTTTTTCAATTGATAATATGAATTTCTGATTAATGAATCAGCCAACGAATTTCCATTTCCCGATGTATACATCAACTCACACTCAAACATTTAGAGATACCAAATCTATCTTCTTTGTATCATATTTAAATCATTTTTTAATAAAATATGTTTCATGTTCTTGTGATCTAAAACTAGTATAATTTTCTCACTAAAGAGGTTATGATTCCCATTCATCAAATCATGGACTACAACCACTAACTTCAAATCATTTTTTGGGTATTTTTTCTCCAGAAACCAAAATATGTGGGCTGTAGTCAACAAAATTATCTCCTTGTATGAGAAAAAACTCCAGCCCTGTTCCCTATGAATCACAACACACCACATTCATCTATATTGATTTAGGAAATATCATGATTAGTGATGATTTAAGGAGAACATTATCTCATGAAAATACTTATAACCTTCATTATTATTTGGAAAACGAAAACTCTTCCACTTCAAAGCTGTCTTTGGTGAGGCTATTCATGAGAAGTCACAAAAAACATTGATATAAACTACCTAAACTAAGGTAAATGTACATCTCAAATACAATATTTGGAAGTTTACAAGAGAGAAAATCCTTCATCTTTTTTTGAGATCCATAGAAACACTTATTTTAGAAATTACGTGGTTAAGGAAGGGTACTTATTATAACCAAAAATCAGACTTTAATAATTATTTATATAGATCATGATCCAAAAAACATCCCAACACTATCTCTAAGTGTGGATCATGCTCAACCCTTTCCATTGAAGAAATCAATATGACATCCACAAACTCCACCCCAATAGAATCTAATAACTATGAAATATATAATTCATATATTTCATAAATAATATGGTTTCATTAGTAAATATGAATGGCATTACAACATATTCATAATGTCCATATCTGCTCCCCAAAGTTGTCTTTGGAATATGCTCTTTCTAAACTAGCAATTGGTGATATCCTAACTGAAAATCAATTTTAAAGAACCAATAGAATCCCATCACTTGATATAATATATAACAAATTCATGGATGGGTATACATATAATTTATCATAACTTGGTTAGTATTATGATAATCCTCATACATACTTTGTGTTTCATCCTCCTTTTTAACAAAGAAGTCTGGTGCTTCCCATAAAGATGTTCTAGGATGAATGAAACCTTTTCATTCAATATATTCCAACTATAAAATCAATTAATTTAACTTTTTTGGTGTTATAAAATATTACAAAAGTGATATTAACTAGTCCCCGAGAGGAGATCAGTCATAAAATATACTTCTCTTATCGGTGATAACCCTTTAAAATTCATAGGATGAATATATGGAAACTTGAAAAAAAACCCTAGAAAACTGTTATGATAGATATCGCTCATTTATTCCCTATTCAAAGTTTCTAACTAATATTATTTCATGTTGGTTCCAACAAGATAGTTGCACCTGCCTTTACATTATGTTATCCTTTAAAGAGATTCTAAATGTCATCCTCAATCAAAAAGTTAACTCCACATTTATAAATATTGGTGTGAACCTTGAATATTTTTACCAAATACATACCTAGGATTATTTCATATAAAAAAATCTAAACCATAGACAAATAACATATAAACTATGATTTGTAAACTATTATAGAGCATTCTCTAAACACAATGGATTGATGTTCTCTTTGACTCGGAAGAGTTTGAGGTTTCAAAACAGAATGTATAATCTCAATAATTAAACCAATAAAATCAATATCACGGGATGAAATAAAATAATGTGATGAAACCAAATCAAATAATGCATTAATAAGGGTATAATTGAAAATAATTATACTTCTTACCAAAAATGGATTAGATTTTTCATCAACAATCACATTCTCATCTCTATATAACTTTTTACTTACTACACTTGTTTCTTTATTTCCCTTTGGATATTTCCCTTATTTAAGATTCATGGTATTCATAGAATCACCACGGATAGATCAGTTATACAAATAAGAATTAGTTTTATTACCTAATCCCATTGAAGAATACGACGTTGGTTACAAATGAGAAGTGTCCCCAACAACCGACCCTGGAGAAGTGTAGCTATAGGAAAGATGATTCCCCATCTGGTTGAAATTGTGGAATCCTATAGGTGGTACTGCAAACTTTCACCTAAAATCGTTGAATGAAAAACATTGGAAACATAAATATTTGAAATTGGTGTAGGGAGTATGATTCATTGATACAACAATCATATATTGAGTCATCCTAGAACCTTGTATGTAGGTTTCCATTATTATATTATTCCCATCATTAGAGTTCCCTCCATTTTTATAGAAATAAACATACTCTCTCCACCCATAGGTTGTAAGATATAATTTTATTCTAATGTCTCCATATTTACAATATATATATAATCTTCTATGGAAAAACAACAATATTCATGTGAATCTCTAGTTTGAGCCCCAATTGAAAAATGTATTCTTTCTAGGATGCACATGAATCATCATCGGGTGAAAACTTCTAAATTTGTAAATTTATTTTCATACACTTTCACTGACAGATTATCCTTATTCAACTAAAAATTTATATCATTCATTAAATCCTAAATTTTTAAGGATAGAAATCATTTTGATAAATTATTCAAAGTCCTCCCATGTAATTTCTTACTCAAAAATTTCTTAAATTGGTAAATTCCACTGTTAGCGTGAAAAATCCTCTAGCATGTATTTCATAAAATTTACCTTCATTTTTTTTGGTGTGCCAAGGAAATCAAATATTCAATTCATAATATTCATCCACACATATTCCTCCTCTGCTTTCAAATCACCCTAAAAGATGGGTGGATTCTTCTTCTGGAATTGAATGGAATGATCCAATTCCCTTGGTTACTCCTTTCAATTCCCTCTATCCACATCCTAAAAATCAATGACTATATTCTTAAATAGTTATTGGTTCACATATGGATCCATTTCAACTACATCTTAGTATCTTATTTCAGTTAGTCTCTAAAAAATCTATCGGGTTCCATTTTCTATAAACATCATATGCCTCGTAAGTCCCAAACTCAAGAAAATGAATTCTTAAAAATTGAAATTCTTTTATATCACATATAATAATTATTATTTATAAAATAAAAACATTCCATTGGGATATAAATTAGAAAAATCCATCATGATTTTGAAAATAAAACCTATTTTAAAAATATAACTATCAATCCATTTTCAAAGTCTCACATTTCAATAAAAAATTCAACAATAGAAAGTTTATTTTTTTACCCCAAAAAATAAATAATTACTCAAAATGAAATATTCACACCAAGTGTGATTTCATTTCTATAATGCATGTCATACTCGTATCATTTTATTAACCTAAGAAAGTGATATTATATCTCCAATATGTTTCTCAAAAACCATTACATACCCAAATTTCTAGTAAATTGAATTCAACATAAATTTTTTTTCAAGATCTTTTTATGAACTACATTTCCAGTCCTGATAGTCCAACACCTTTATAACAATACAAATAATCCCTAAATATGAAAGATTTTCAACACTAAGGTCGACACAAATGACACCCAAAGACATAGAAAACTCATTCCATTTTCATGATAAGGACTAAATAAGCTAATACCACTTGTTACTTCCCACAACTACTTATTTTCTTGAGTCGAGTTAGAATTTATGCTTGGCCTTAGGTGGAATCCACAATACAAAAAGGATGAAAATAAATCATAAGGTATTTAATACATTTGGGGGATTATTTTTCCTTTTGGAAATAAAAAAACACCACCAAACACACCATTTCCAAAACCACAGTATGATACATGATAACACTGTCAGAAAACTCACCATATAACAAATAAAAGGAACTATATAATATTAATAAGAACCAACTAGGATCAAAATCTACTATAAAGATGAATACCACATCAAAAAAGCTCAAAGACTCCGAAGAAAAAAATCCATACTTCCTCACATTCTCCATGTTGAATCTCCAAAAAAAATCCCAAGTATCCTGAAGAAAAACTAAATAAATAAAATTATTTCCCTTTAATTGTGTCTCAATAAATAATATTTGTAAAAGAACCAAAGTTCCATAGAGGAGGGTGAGTAATAAAACTCAGTATTATTTTTCCAAATGACATCCCAACTTAATCCACTAGGATTGAAAAAGCTATCAAATTTATATAAAATTATTAACATAAAAAATTAAAATAATTTATAATTGAATATAAAAAAATTTCTAAATGAATCCAGTTTCGAAGAAGAGTAACCAAACATTTCATTAAAAAATTTCCATTACTTTTTTCATACCATTAAATGATTAAAACACACACACACACACATATGCATTCCATAGTGATAGTTCCATACTCATGATCGGTCTCCCATCCATCCAATAAGTCATCACTAAGTGGACTATATATTGGTGCTCCAACAGAACACACCCTTTATACAGGGTCACATCCCTTGTACCCCTATAGAATATTCTCATTATTTGGGGCCATATTGAATTCATGATCATAAACAAACCCGAGTATGCCAAGACCATTCCAATCCTACCATTTCAATACATTTTAAAAAATAAATTATTTAAATCATTTCTATAAATCCATTTCCATTAATCAAAAGAAATAAATTTTTTAAAAAATTATTTTAAAATCACAAAAAAAATTAGTTTTCATAATAAATGATTTTCAAAAAACAATAATTCCTTACAAATGTGGGTTTCTACAATTATTTTCAAAAATATTTAACTACCAATTTTATGAAATTAAATTAATTTGAAAATAATAACTCATTTTCTAATAAAATGAGTCAAGAGTGAAGCCACCTACCTCGGCTGTTATAAAGAAAACAAAAAACGCCACTAATGCTTCAATAAAACCTGGTTGTATCCCAAAAACCACTCATTAGATCTTACTAACTAAACAAAATACAACTATATATCTACATTATTGATAACCAATACCCTAGATAAATCCATAACGTATCTGATCTGTGAATCCAATATTGGGAACATATGTATATCCTAGAAAAACTACAAAGAACAAATACTTACAAAAGAATCTAGCCTTCAAAAAACAATGATCTTCCAATAGATCACTAATAAATCAAGGGGATAGGCTTTAAACTCTATTATATGGAGGAAAAACTAATTAGGATAAAAAATAGTTTAAAATAAAAATATATGGGGTAAAAATGTGTTGGGTACAATTTTTTAGGATCTAAATTTTAACTAAGAATGTTGGATTTTATGTTTGGAAAACATGCACCGTCTATATTATATACCCAGCCTCCAAACACCCTTTACATGGTCGTCCCACAAGGTTAGACAAACGGTGTCCCAACTATGTTTTCCCTTTGTTACACTTATCAAAAATTACTCTTAGAGTGGTCGTACAGTTTGGAAAAATCATGCACTTAACCGTGAGCCTTAGAAGACCATGTTTCCCCATGTATAGTTTCTTATAGGAGTTTATTGGTTTATACTAACCATGATAAAACCATTAACCTCCTAAAAGGATCCAAAAATTTCTGAAAGTGTTCTAAACCCTCCCAAACCACACCCAAACATGTTAAATACTTAAAATACCTAAATTAAGGGTTACTTACATGAAACATATTGTTCTACAATAGCCCTATGAGTTGAATTTGACACTACTGTGGATATATAATAGAGAAAATTAGGGTTAATTTGGGGGTTTTTTGACCATAGATAGGAAACCTATAATTCCCCTTCAGATAGTAATTTATCCCACATAATTTGGATGGGTGGGTGATTACACCTTTGGAGGAGGCCTGTTAGTGTGCTTCAACAGTAACATCTCCCTTTGAAGGTTGGTGGCATAGGAAATATGATCCTTTTAGAGGACAATGACATGGATTTGGGGATTAAATCTTTGAAGGAATAACATTTTATTGTTATGTTTGGGGATTATACCAAATAAGAGGCCCATTAGATAGCTATATATAGGTATTATACTAAACAATAGGCCCATTGGATGGTTATTCAAGGGGCTTATATAGAATAGGAGTCCCATTGGATGATGATGTTTGGGGTTTAAACAAAATAAGAGGTGCATTAGATATGAGATAAGGACTCAATAAAGGAATATTTTCTAGATGCATGTATTTGGTCATGTAGGTGTTATGATCATCACTAATCTCTAAACCCACATGAGTCATTCTTGATGTGAGAAATAAGAAAAAAAATCCGTGATCTAGAAAAATATAAAATAAAATTCATCCAAGAGTAGACAAGGTTGGGGATATTATAGAGATAAAAATATTTTATCTACCCATACCCTATTTAATTTTCAAAATGAGTCCAAGGTTATATGATAGAGAAATGATTTTGGTGATAGTATACTCTATTATATTAATAAACATGATTAGAAATTATTCACCCACGTGGTTGTGAACTGGAAAAAATTCTAGGGTCTTACTCCGTGAGGAATTCCTTACTACTGATTTTGGAGAGGATGAGGGAAGGATCCAACACTAGACCTCATCAATGGGAAAATCATGTGGTTGCCCTCTTAGTTTGAAATGGGGAAGTCCATGAAACTACCTCTAAAGTTGGGGACCTCATTACCATAGAAATTTATGATTGATAACATTACAAGGACCCCCTTATTAAGTAGGTTACCAATAGGGCCTCATTTACAATGACAATGTATGATCAAGTGGAAATGATGGTGCACCCTTTTCCTTTGATTATACATATCAATAGGCTTTGGCAGAGGGATTGGCATGGTAGTTCATAAAGGGGCCTATTTTGGTCTCAACGCTTCATGGGGAATTTTGATGGATAGGGTGGTTGGGATAGTTCATAGAGGGGTTGAGGTATGGATTTATTCTATGTGGAAGGGTACCGAGACTGATGGAACACATTATGAATACCATTTAATATACATGATGGTGTCCTACATAGATTTTGTCCACATGTGGTTCACATTATTCGAATCTTCAAAGAACGCTAATATTCTAATAGTTTTCCTTGATGTTATTTTCTATGATGATGGTAATACAAACATGTTTTTTTATTTAAACCACTATTTTTCTATGGATTCCAATTTACCCTATTTTTCATTGATATATTAGTAAATTATTATGTACTAAAATCACATTCTCAGGATGTTTCTCTTCTTCTTAATCACCACCTAGTAATCATACACCCTAATCCTCATCAGTAATTTTGTGGGGTTTATATAGGGGTATAGATGTAACTATCTTCCAGGGTTTAACGGGGTAATGATGAACCACCAACCACAACAGATTTTGTTTGCAGGTAGTATGAAATAAACGGCTCACCCCATAATGGGAGAATTAGTTTTTGGGGGCCATGTAGAAGACTCCTCAAACCATAGGGGAAATTTAGGTTTAGGGTGGATAAGAAAATAATAATGTCCCAAATAAGAGAATTCCTAGTTTTGGGGGGATTATAAAGTGGTATTATAGAGATTCTCTATATGGAGTATCAAATCACATATCGTGAATACTATAAAGAAGGTAGGGTTCCATTTTGGATCATTTGTGTATCAATTACAGTTCCTGGTACTTTAACATTTACTCTTCATGAAACATATTTAGTTTTTAAAATATATCCATTCCAAAATTCATAACATCATTGAGATATTTGATTCTCACATTTCCATACCAAATAATATTTTCAGTACAAATTGTTTAGGAATCCATGTTTACAAAGACACTAGTGTTTTATGGTTTGAGAATGGATTTTATTTATATGTAAATAATATTTATTTGATGAGATGTAATATTTATGTATGAAAATTATGGGTCACTATAGTTGGTATTTGAGAAAGGATTAGTGAAAATTTTAATCCAGGATGAGGAATATTTTATGATAACCCTTAGGATAATCCTGTGTATAGGAGAATAACATATAGAATAGCAAATAATGGAGAGAGGTTTTCATTAAAATACATCTATTTCAAGATAATAAAAGTGAACATTTTTTTAGAACAAATGCATCTAGGGGAAATAAACAATAAATATTTGGTCAAGTATATATCATCTACTATTCTAGTGAACAATGAATGAGATCTTATTATGAACCTAGATTTAAATATTTAGGGATATACTTGGGTTAATTCACATATTATTTATGGTCGATTATGATGATTTTGAAAAGCTGATTACAATTGATGAACAAGGTTATTCCTAATTTGTCATAGATTGAAACGAATGTTTAAAGATTTAGATATTTTATAAATTAGTTTCTTGATTATATGATTTACCACAATGATTATTGTTTCTCATACTATGATTTTTGGTTTTAGTCAATATAGGGAACCAGAAGGAATCATTTCATAAATGAATTTGATACACTATACAATGATTTCACCCTTGAGAAACTAAATTTTATGGGAGATAGAATGGAGAATATTATTCATATTCTTACAAAAAAATTTCAATATAAGAATAATGTTGAGATTTTAAATGTGAAAAATAATAAATAATGTAATGTTGATTCCTTCGTTAGGAAATATCTACCTTATTTTAGTCAATCCATTGATTGTTGATTAATGTATCAATATATATTAAATGATATTAACCATTATATTGTGATCAAAACATGAAATGTTTTTCTTTTATGTTGATTATTTTGATGGTGGAAACAATCAATGGTGGACTCTTATGAAGAATATGAGAAAATGAGAAGAAATTGACTCGATGGAGTGGGTTATAATTATGGAATTTTTTTCAATTATTACATTCCATGTATTATTTATATAAATATAGTGAACAAAGTCCTAATGTATCAAAATAAGAATGATGAATCCATTAGTTCATATGAGAAAATCTTATAAGACTTGTGAGGTGTGCTTATTGTAAAATCATTGCACCAATGATTAATATTTATCTATTATATGTTATCTTAAAACAAATTATTTAAAAGGTGTTAACCATAGGAGACATTTGAATCTATGAATAATTTTTTTTAGGTGTTATCGAGATGTAGAATGAAAATTGATTCACCCATTAATCTCATGGTTTTATTAAGAAAAGAAATATGGAATCCAACGAAAATTCGAATAATATACCATGCATGGAAGAATATGAGTTTTCCTTTATGAACGAAGTGTTGAAACAATCATGAAGAAAAATATATTAAGGGTGATGGTATTTTTTTAATTATGTAAATGATTTCCATGGATAAATTTAATGTCGATGTAATGGTAAGAAGTTACTTAGTGATGAAAATAGAGAGACATGTTCATAAAATACTCCACCCACACCCCTATATTTAAAATCTATGGAGTATAGAAAATATTCTTACCTGTGCAAAATCCAAATTATAATGATGAGGATCGACATCAGTAACATCTTAATCCAGCATATAATAAAAAATATCATTTGATAATAATTAATGATGTGGGGGGTACAATAAAGAACTAGTTAAGGGTACGCTTATCATAAACACTATTAATGATAATATATTATTTGATTCAAATTTTAATGTATATTTTATATCAGAATAATTTTCTAATGTTATCACATTACCACCTCAAACCTTAGATATTGAATTATTAGAATTAACTTATAATAGTATGATGATAAAATATCACATGTATGAATCACACACCATTTATGTTTGTTGGAATGCGTTATGAAGAAATCATTTTATTCCCTATCTAGTTGAATTTGATGTGATTTTGGTCATTGATTGACATTATTTATATAAATCCCATATAAATTTACATGTATGTTAAGTAGCATTTGATATTATTAACCATGCATTGATTTTGTTATAGTGTGAGGATTTATCTAAACTTCATTCAGAAATTGCTTCCATTTCCTGGGAATTAATTACTATTTAAAGGGATTATTTATCTTTGATGTCCTAGAAAAATATAAAAATTAGGTTATTATAATTATATAGATAATTTTTTTTCTTTTATAAAATATTTTCCTAGTATTCTTTCGAATCTTTAAGTTTCTTTTTTAGTAGAACAAAAACCTAGTTCTAGGCTAATATCAATGATGCTTAATATAATGACCCTGATTGATTTATAGGAATTAGTGAAGATACTCTAATGGAATCTTGATAAGGGTTTTACATTTTCAAGTGTGTCACCATAGGGTGAAATTATTAATTTTTAAAAACAAAGATAAACGAATGAGTCTCTATATTGATTATTAGAAAAAAATAGGATAATTATCAAGAATAAGTGTACTCTACCCCATATTGATGAGTTTTTTGATCAATTTTGTGGTGCTAAATAATTATTCAAAGATTTATCTTTGATACGAATACGATCAATTGAGGGTAAAATGTAAAGATATACCTAATACAAACATCCATTAAAGATATAGAAAATATGAATTTATAGTGATTCCCTTTGGTAATATCAATTATCATATTATCCTGATGAATTTATTGAAAAGAGTCTTTAAATACATCTTTAATTAGTTTGGGGTAGTATTTATTAACTATATTATTATATATTCCAGGATCAAGGAAGATCATGGGGATCACTTAATGATTTTACTAATAATTTTAAGTATCAATAATTTTAATGAAAAATTTTCAATGTGTGGATTTTGGATGCATAAATTATCATTTTGGGTCATATAATATAAAGAGAGTGTGTATTGGTGGATCTATACAAAATTGAATTTTTTTAACATTAGAATATAAAAACCAATGTTTATGAGATCCATAGTTTTCTTGGATTGGAAATACATTGTTGAAACTTTTTAAATATTTTTTGAAGACTATCTAATCTACTAAAACAATTAACTCAGAATGGGGTGATATTTTTTTTGGACAGATGAATGTGAATAAATTTTCATGATGCTTGATAGAAGGTTGGTTAGTACATATATGATCACACTCACCTATAGTAGATTAAGGTTTCTGATTGATAATTATCCCTTGAAGAAAGGGATGATATGTTTTCTTATGCAGAATGGTGTGTTTACAGATTATGCCTCACACCAATTAATGGTTCATCAAAAAAATTACCATACCCATGATTTGGAGTAAGAAAAAGTAACCATTTAATTAATTATATTGAGCAATTATAATTAGAATTCATGTTTTGGAATATATAATAATCTTATAATTTTAACATATATATTTTCCTTGAGAGAGTATTATACATATTAGAGGATATGGTTGGAGTTGATTGATGATTATGATTTATCAATACATTACTAACCTGAAGAAGTGAATAAGGTGACGATTATTTTGAGTCTAATTTATCATTCTAGATTATCTTTTATGACGATAAAATGAGATCTAAAATTTATGTATTTTTAATATATGGACCTAAAATATTTTTGGAAGGGGAGAAATCTTATATTTATCAATTGAGTGTTCAACTGTTTATCCATTTGATGATTAACGTGGTGTAGAATGGTGGTGTAGAGCTGGAAAAAGAGGTAATAGATTTTCCTGATTTCAAAATTTATTTTATTAGAATGATAAGGATTATTAATAGAGTATGTTTCCAATAAATAAAATACTTACTTGATGTTATATTTGTTGAATATTATAGCTCCCCATTCTTTATTCATCATTGAAGTTCAAAATGTATCATAAAATGAATGAATATTTATGGTATGAAAAGATGAAGAGAAATATTTTTGATTATATATATTTGTTCTTGGAAAATTATAATGTTTGGGTTTAGAGACATACGTCTATCGGAATGTTATTATTAATACTCATAATATATTTAAAATTGGAAATAATCACAATGGATTTAGTCATTGGACTCCCAAATGCATCTAATGGTCAGAAGGTTATTTGGTATTTATTTTATCTCCTTATAAAGTCATCAATTTTTTTGAATCATAGAATATTTCTCTCTTCGGCATCATGAAATTATATACATTATATAAGTCTTAACTATTCTAGGAGTACCACATTCTGTATCATCTTATCGATGTATGATGTATAAATTAAAGTTCTAGTGAATTCTTCCACAAGATGTGGATACAATGTTGTGATTTAGTACAAACTATAATCCTTATAAAAATGGTTATTATGTATGGAAAATTTAAAAAATTGAGGATATATTAAGATATCAATCTTAATATTTTATGGGTTGTTGGGATCAATACCTTCCTCTATTTCAATTTTCTTATCACAATATCATTTACTCTAGAATTTATATGGCTCATTATGAATCCATTAATGGAAAAACTTTTGAACTATAAAATACTGGGATAGAGTCAGAGAAATAAAGATATTGGGACTTGAACTAGCTGATGAAAAAAATATAAGGTTTGTGAAATTCAATAACACTTAAATGAATCTCAGTGTAGATATAAGCGTTATTTTAACTATCATTGATGAGATATATAGTTTGATTTTGGTGATAATGTTTCCCTAGATATTTATATATGGTATTAGGTTATGATTTTTGGAAATAATTTAATTTGTATACATCGGAAAATTGGCCCCTTCTAGATTCTTTATTAAATGGAGGATGTAGATTTTCTCTTGGAAATACAAAAATATCTCTCTCATATAAGTGATGAGTTATTTGTATCCCTGAACATGAAGTAAAAACTAGATCCTTCAAATGTACTGAAATCATTGTTTTTAATATTGGAGCTTTAAATTTACTATGATGAAATACTGGTAGAAATCTTGGATCATTGTGATAATGTTATACAAAGTAATAATTTTCATCTAGTTAAAGTTCAATGGAAAAATAAAAAATTTATGGAAGTTACATGGGAACTAGAGGATGTTTTTAAGTAGATATATTCACAATTTTATATCATAGTGATGTAATTTCATCATATAATTTCATTTTAATATGGTTATAAAGTAATATTCTAATATTTTATATCTATTTCCATTCAAAAAAACATAATGTATTAAACAACTTTCCTTGCACGCAACCCCAATAGAAAATATTCTAGTATAAAGTAATCATTATAACAAATAAATTAAATTAGATGTTATCAATGGTAATAACCATATAATTAAAAAAAATATTCCATAATTGAAATTTATTGATTAATTCATACTAAATAAATACTCAATTATCGATAATGTCATTTTATTCTTCCAAAAATATGCATTTTTAAAAAATAAAGTTTTGTTACATATTCTGTTCAAATAATTTATACTAAATTTATAATATTTATAGAAAATTTATTAATTTAAATGAATAATGTTTTTGAAAATTTAATTTTAATATTATATTTTGGTGAATTTTTATGATTTTTCAAAAACGTTCTATTTTCAGGGAATAGATAGAAGATATTAATTTTTGTTAAACCTGTCTATTATATTCTAGTATAATTAAAATTATTTTCTTAATTTGCAGTTATTGTTAAATTTTTTACTTTAAATATATATAATACACTTAATTAATAATTAATCATTATTATACATGATTTTGGTATAAGTTCATTTTTGGGCCACAAATCACATTTTTCTAAAACTATTTTTATACACGTAACATGTTTTTATCATAATAAATAAAATTAATATCTATTGATTAATGTTATTAAATAAATTTATATATCATAAATTCAATATTATATTTTAAAATTCATTTTATGGGTTTCATAATGAAATGAATGGATGTACCTTCAATTTTATGTAAGAAATCAGTCTTTTAGAAACTGGTTTTCATTACCGTTTTCTACTTATTTATATTAAATTCTCACAAATATATAAATTTATCCATTAAATTGAATTATTTATTTTTAATAATCATTATTAATATAATTTTTTATGGTCAACTTAATGTTTTTATAGTGAATAGAAAAAACAGTAATTTATTCTACCATGATTATGGTTAAAAGGGATTTACAAGGAGTTAAACCAAGAGATATGGGTGGGAATACCATCCAAACATTCATAATTTTTAATAGTTGAATGGATTTAAAATTATTTTATTCTATCTTTTAATCATTTCCCATTTGGATCTAGTTTTTTATTAAGTTACCTTATATCATTTAAATCATTTACAAAATTTCAAGTGTTCCCCTCCCCTCACCTATAAAAGGGTACATATTTTACTCTATCACAAACACAATACGGTAATTATATAATTTAAAATACATGATAAAACCCTTTAAATAAACCCTTATATTCATCATTGATGTTTTTTTGTTCTCTTAAAACCAATACTTTAAGGCATTAGTTGTAATCGTATTGATGTCATTCAAAGAAGAGATATAAATTATGACCAAGATATTTAAATTTTTCTTCTTTTCAAATTCATTTAAAATATTTTACCCATAAAATTAGTATAAGTAAAATATATATTAAATACTGAAATATTATTTTGATTATTTACCAAACATCCACTACCTATTATCCATCAAATGTAAGATAAAAGTCTCACTTGTTTATATGTGAGGACTACAACCTCCAAGTAGCGATATAATTCATTTTCCACCACTATATATCAATGGAATTTATTATGGTAGATTTAATGGCTATATATATATATTATTTATTATTTAATAATGGTTATATAAATGTGAATTTTTATATACCATTCTTTCATTCCATCCATCAAAAAATGTAATCATCACTCCTGTGTATGTATGGATTATCATCTCCATGTAGTGATGTAATTCGAATTTGATTACTAATTTATATTAATGGTCATAAATATTTAAATACTAAATATATATGATAATTATATCATTTATAAAATCACTGATATTAAGGAACCATGATAACTATCCAAGGACCATAACATCGACACCAAAAAATACACGAATAACAAAGAACATAACATAGGAAATGGTGACGATAACGAATGATCATTACTGAATGTGTGATATGATGTTTTAGGTAAAACGTGTATGGTTTTATAGGTATTAATATGGTTATTTTATAAAATTAAAATAAATTTAAATTTATTATATTAGATCTAAGAGTTCTTATGAATCAATATGAACATCTAAAAAGAGTTTTATGTTACAATCTCTTTTTTTGTAATTTTTATGATTAAATTTTATGATGATAAAATTATAAAATATTCTTATAAAAAACATTATTTATTTTATTTTAATACGGTTATTTATTAATATTACATATTTTAGTTTTATTTTTATCTCTTTACCCCCTCAAAATATCCATAGAATTTTTTTAAGGAAAAACAATATAATTTTTCACTTCTATCTTGAATCATTTCTTTCATTTCCATGTTTTCTATAAATTTATTTTCATGAAATTATATAAAATTATGTTTTTATTTATTAAATTAATATTTAACCATATTTTATTTTCTATAGTTTTTTTTTTCAAACGAAATATTCTTATAACTTTTGGAATGAATTAATTTAGAATTTTACTAAACATTCGATTGGAAGTTTTTTAGCATACCCCACATGAATGGATATTCTAGATATAATAAATAATATTTTATTTGAAGGATACATTATATATTTTATTATTTATTTTAAAATAAAATATCCACCATAATATTTTTTAAATTTTTGATATTTTAAATACATCATTTTAAAATGAAAAGTATATTTTCCTTACGAAATATTTTATTGGTATTTTAAATGCATTTTTATTTATAAAAAAAATACATTAGTGTTTATTATGGAATAATATGGTTATAATCAAACATTAATATATTTGTTCTTACTATGAATTGTATATGATTATGAAGAAATTTTTTTATGAATCATTTATCCTTTCCATGGGTTATGATATAATGATACGATGGATTTCTTATGATCTAGTGTCTCACACATATATGTTTTTAATTATGCAATGGGATAGAAAAAATTTATAACTCACTAATGAATTGGGTAAATATTGATATATAATGAGATAATAATTACTGGAAGGGGGATTTTATCTAGTTTAGTAAGATACTTTGTTCAATAAAATAGTCATGGGTGAAAAACTTGACAATGGAGACAATACAATAGGGAGTGACCCCAATCCATGATGATAGTCATGGTAGTAATCCTTGAAAAAAAAATTATTTTACATGATTATTCATATAAAACAACCTTATTAATTATTCATATATTATGTTCTCATGAATCTTGATTGATTAATGTTGACTATGTACTCCTATGTTTAATTTAACTTATTTGAAAAAACCATATTCCATGTATCATGACTAAAGATATTTTTATGATTGAGAATTATTATATTATGTTCGGATCATGTTCTCATACCCTTATTCTTATATTACACTCAATCATAAACAATTATTGATATATATTATGTTTATCCTTACTATTAATTAAAGTTGACCCTTTCTTTGTTTTTCCTTCCCTAGGTTACGAATAATGGTTTTATGTATGATATTTCAAATAAGGTTTATAGTTATAAAGTTATTAAGGGGAAATGATGTCGATATTTTATATAAGAGTAGTTTATATATCTATGTTTCCAAAAAAATAAAACATTATACTTCTTTAAGGTATTATACTTATATTTATTGAATATTAATTTGATGAGATGTACCAATTATATATGAAAATTATGTGTTGGTGTAATTTTTTTGAGATTTGGTTGATAAGACCCGATCATCTGGGTATGGCATGTGTGTTAGGTGAGGCTCTAGTGCGGTGAAAAAGAAGTGACCCATTAGTCATGGTATTGTAAGTGTGAAAGACGGTCAATCTATATGTGGAATGATATGTGAGATATAAATGGTATATTATGATGTTAGTGAATCCTATGTTATGGAATCCATTCTCAATTATGAGATTAGTGTTGAAGTTTGGGAAATTGAGAAATTCCCATCTATGGTGTACGATAAGCCTAGAAACCATTAGTAACTATCATGACTAAGTGTGGTCAGGGTAAGCTTGTCTAAGAGATCTGTATAATTCTGAGTAGATGTAGTCCATAGGTTTCCATATTGGGATTCAATTGTATATAAATATTAAATATGTTCTATTGTTACACATGAGTGTTAGTGCTCAAATGATAATGCGGTGAGTTCATGATTGTAGATTGGTAGTAATTGGAGTTCTTAGTGAATGTCAGTCATAATGTGTGGTTGAACCAAACTAGGGGATTCTGATGTTTATTGTATTTTCTTATATATACAGACATGTTGAATTAGTAAATGATAGATATTGATGCGTGAATATCGATTTAGATTTTATTGGGTTAAATTGGAGATGTTGACCAATGCAATTATTATTTAGGCCATTAAAATAACATTGTAGGGAGTTGGTGGTATCTCAATGTGTTTTAGGTGGTGAATCGATGTTCATGGCATGTATCATGGGGTGAACCTTGATTTTTTTTAATTAGGGTTTTAGTCATGTGAAAAATTGTAACTAAGTGTAGTTTTAGGGTGTTAAATATTTTGTAAGCAATGAATGATATTACCATAGATCATGGGGTAGATAATAACATTAGGGATTAGGTTGTTAGTTATAATTATGGGTTACATGTTGTTTCTTCTACTGTGGAGAGTCAAATGAGTCCTTTAGACCAAAAAGTCTCACGATCTATATAGATTTGTAGAACCACATGCCCATGTGTTTTAGTTGTATGAATGTATCGCAAAACTTGTTTAAGAGTGGTAAGTAGAGGTTTGGGCTTATAAGTAGGATTATATGACCTAAATGTTTGGTATTTTTAGGAGATACTTTTAGATACTCTTCTCAAGGGTAAGAGTTCTTTATTGGTTGGTTCTATTTCCCCTAAGATTTATAAGGAGTGTTATTGTTGTTTTTAGTTTTTTCTATCTTATCATTGAGAGTATTGATCTTGGGTTTTTGGGGTAGAGAATTGAATATCTTTGGTTAGTTATGGAAGTATCATAGAGGGAATATTTTTTGAACATATGTATGGGAAACATATGTATTACATAGGAAATTTTGTGACAGAATACATTAGAGATAATTTCATTCATAGGGTTTGTACATGGTTTAACCAACCATGTGTCAAAGCCACGTGACCTGGCTTTGGATTGGATGGTGTATCACACTTAGTTGGAGCACATTTTGATAAAACATGTGTCCAAACAAAGCATATGGTAATAATTATTTTTACTATTATAATTTTACAAAAAACATCCCGACACCCCCTCATATATCTCCTACATCAAGGTTTATCAAACTATGATATTCCTCAAGTGATTTTAAGGAATCCTTTCAGTTAGAAACGTGTTTCGATCAGATTTTAGATCATTGTCTTTGAGAATTGATTTTAGGTATATATTTTTTCCTTCTTATCCATGATTTTTTCATATTACCATGAAAGGAACCCTAGATGATATCCATCATACATGTAACTAAGGTTAGAAAATGATCTAATTTTTTTTACTTGAAATATTTTTTAATAGGATCCTAGAACTTTAATGTTTTCCTGAATTCCCTTAGGCAATTTGAGATTTGTTTGTTGTAGTAGTTTTTGTTTTGTAATCCTAATCCCATCATCAACTTTGATGTTTGTTTCATCATATTTATTCTCAATAAAAACCTTTTGTATTGAATTTAGGAATGATTCAAGGAATTTAGTGTGTGGAGCTCGAAACCTATGTTGGTTCATATATATTTTAATTTTTTACATTTGAGAGAAGAATTACTTACCGTGTTATGAATTTTTTCTAAATTTGTTTGTTTTTATTTTCATATGAGTGTGATAGAATTTGGAGAATTATTTTTATTTCATGTTTTATTATGTGAGTGTATATGAAGCCCCTTGAGAAAACTTATTTTTTATGTTGTGCAGATATGTTAATTTGATTAAATATATTATGTCTATCCCTGATCGGATGGTTGAGTCATTGAAAATTATATTATATTAGGTGTATAGGGGTACAATTACATAAAACACACACACACACCAAAAACACATAATCATTAAAGGAAGTTCATTTCCCCCACAAGTGATAACCCACCCAACTACCCACTTCATTACATCATATATATTTGGCCTGAAAGCCCATTTAGAATGTTTCCCATTATGTTTCCCATAAGCTTGAACTTTTTTGACCTCAAGAACATTGTGTGAATAGTAATGATGTAGTACCCACATGCTACAACATCCATATAGTTCCCACCATTGCTACTATGCCTTCCACTGGTACTCATATTATTACCACCACCACAACAATTTCAGAGTTTCTACAGTTCCTCCACAGATACAACAATGATACCGTACTGCTATAGTACCTACACCCAGTTGGATTTTAATTTAATAACTTGTGATAGTTGATATGATTATCTTACCACAATCTACATGGGATTTTTGATTCATAGAATAAATTATGTTAAATTTTTTGATTATGTTGTGAATATCAATCATGAGATAGTTGATTCATGTATTTTTTTGTAGCATACATCTAAATAGATGGCGGCTATCCATGGGTGAGATAGGAAAATCTTCATATGGATTGTGTTTATGTATCCATATTATGCAAGAAAATTGATATAAAATATTTTCTAAACATAGTAGAGAACTATTTAGGATCGATGTTTGTAGTATCCTAGTTTACACATGATGACAGAACTATTTATTGGAATATTATATTAATTTCTAGTAAATTCATACACCTTTACACACACACACACTACACTTATATTAAGGGATTATCGGAGTTTTTCTATTTATATTTTTACACATACCTTGTAAGGGTTTCTTGTTTCATGTGAAAATTTTATGGATATGGATCTAGAGAAGAAAAATGGATATATTTCAAGCATTTGACCAGGATGGACAGGGTGGAATGAGGTGATATTGGAAAAAACTCAAAACTTTTATTTGGCCATTCCACATTTTTTTCTCTATATTTTTTATTTTTATTCATTGATCCACCACATGCGTGGAACTATTAGAATTGACTTAATTATTGTATGTAATATTTATTATATGTAGTTTTCGTTCTTTATTTTACTATATTTATTTGGGAATTGTTGATCTAGTTATTATTTATTGGTTCCATTGTATTTATAATTTTTGGAATCTAGTTACCGAGGGATTAATATCCTTAAGTTTCTTCAAAACCCACAAATATTATTCGTCATCCAATTTCATAAGTGTGACATGAATTTGGTCATGTGGATCCATGGACATGAATGAGAAATTCTTGTTAAGGTGTGGAATTTCATCATTCCAAATGTGAAGAATAGATTAATGAATAGTCTCCTAGATTATGGTTCAGTGTAGTTTTTTTGATATGGTCATATTGAATAGTAAAGGTCTCTATTGCATGGTGGCTTCCGATGAGAGGAATGAGAGTCTTAATAAAAATAGAAGTTGATGCAGTGTGGGATTAGGTTGCACTATAGAGCATGAAGGGTCAGAATATTCTCTCTACCTCATATGAAACAGATGCATCATAGCATGTAATCAATGTAGTGGATCCTAAGTGGTTTGGCTTTATATAATCCAATGATTTTCATACTTCAATATTACATCTTAATTTTTGGATATCCATATCATTTTGTAAAACCATTCGAGACGAACATAAATGATTAGTGTCTTTGGAAACTAAAAACACAATATTCTTATCTTATAAAAAATATTCAACATATCCCATCAATATATTCCCATATTTTACAATTCTTAAATGTACCATACTTCGAAGTTTTCTTCATAACCTGAGGACATGGAGAAAAATAATGGGTGAGATTAGATGCTTAGTAAGGTTATATGTGTGATATATCCACATAACATGTGTCTAAGGGTATGAGAACATGAGAATAACATTTGAAAACTGTACCCTGCATATCATTGATCTTAAACATGAGTCATGGAATAAATCATTGTTGTTCATAAGAGATGAATCACAAAGGAATCAAATAATTTGAGCCACAGTGACCTAAAATTTTAATAATACATATATGTTTGGAATATAAATAACATTATAACATTCAAAACAAGTAAAAATAGAAAAATGTTCACTCTTTACTTTAAAGACATCAAATCCTTCCCTCTCATTAGCATATTACCATTGAAGTAGGCTCACAGAAAAAAAAATTTACATGAAATTAGGACCACACATAACTTGATGGACATGAAATCATGTCGACACATAACCATATGAAAATGAAATATAGGTTTTTACTTTATCTTATTGACATGAACACTAGGTCCAAATATAATGTTGTGAACACGAAATTAGGATCACATGTAACTTATTTAAAAATGAGTTATAAATTTTTAACTAATTAATTATAGGAAGAAATATGTTAAAACCCTCAAATTATCTATATATTTTTAATCCACAATACCATAAAACATTTATCAAATCATAACTTAATTGAATGAATCATTTCATCATAGTATTATACATGGTAAAGAAATAGTTTTCAGAAATATAACGTTATAATAATAACCAATATAAACCTTTTAGATAAATAATAAGGATGTTACCTTTGAATCATATCCATAGTCAAACATTAGTACCACCAATTTTCATTTTCTTTTATGAGTACATATTCTATAAAAATTTGTTAAAAAATTATAGGGGGAAATTACCTTTTAATTATTAAATATTCTAATTAAAATATTTATAATTATTAAATATTACCTAATTTTTTAATATAAATTTTCATATAATTGATTGTTTATAATGACATAAAATTCCATTCAAGTCATACAATCTAAAACAAATATTTCATTCACATTTTTGATAAAAAGTAAAAAATGACGTTATTCGGAAAATGATAAGATGATTCCTTTTTAACCATTTTTTTATTAGTCAAACATGGGTTATTTTATTTCAAAACAAAATCATTGGTGACTAGTATAAAATATATTTGAATCATTTTTAGAATATAAGGACACAAAATTAAAAGGAAATGTGACCGAAGAGATAGATAAAATCAATATTCATTAAGAACATTCTTTTGGTCTCTTCGGTTACTAAAGAGGGGAAATTGGAAGGAAAATAAGTAATAATGAAACAATAACCAGAGTATAATAAAATTGATGACATTAAAGATATTTACATAATAGTATTAAATCATCAGCAGCATAATCAGAAAGAATCTCAAATAAAAATTGATATTATAACATGAAACCTTTACCCCTTTGGTATTGTTTGAATCATAAGCCACAAGAAATAAATAACCTTATTTGGATATGTAAATTCCCATGATTTTAATATTAATAATAATAAAATAATTTCATGGGTACAATATAAACAACATAAATGAAACAAGTTGGGAATATGGAATGTGTCCCATGAAAATAAAACTGAGACGAAAATCCCCTTACATGCTTTGGTCACATTTGAATCATAGTCCCCATGAAAGAATAAAAAAAATAAAACTTTAAATATCATGAGAATAAAAAAATTCAGGATATAACATTTCAATAGGTTTATATATAAATCACATTAAATAACATGGGTATATATATAACTTATTCCACAAAAAGGATAATTTGATAAAAAATACATTACCTCAAGTGTTGAATTTCATCATATATGTTAAAAATACTATATAATAATTGATTTTTATTATTAATTAATTAAATAACAATAATAATATATATCATACAATATATGACATATTTTATACCTACTATTAACTATTTATAAAAAATTCTATTTTGAAATGACGTTTCAAGTAATATATACTTCATTTTTCATGTATTTGGTCTTTTATTTTAGATCATTTTACATTGAACATGGTTAATTCATATTTATAAGTTTAAAAATGATAAATATATCCTATATATTCATTATATATTTATATATATTTATAAGTTAATGTTAGACATAGAATATGAATTACACAGTTCAAGGAAACAGTGTGTCCTATGTACGCATGACTGTTGTTTCCATTATCTTGATGGATGAAATGAAAGAAATTTAAAAAATATATCACCTATAGAAAATAATTTTAACGAAATATATATAATAAATATTTATCAAATATATCCAAATTTACATATATTTAAAAATAAAATGAAAAACCTATCCCACTACTTCATGGATGCGGTAGTCCACAAGATGGTAAGTGATGTTATCCTTTTTAAATATATTGAAAGGTAATAAGTTATATATGATATTATTATTAAATAATTATAATTATATAATAACTATAATTTATATATATTAAATTAATTATTATAACAATCCATGACTCACTGTGATGGAAATAAATTATATCAGTTAGGTAGGCGGTAGTTTGTTGTATACATGATTGATTATTTCCTTTCCCAAATGATAGAAGAAGATATGTATATAAATTATTAAATTATGATAATAAAATATCTATATTATTAGGATATTTATTTTATTATATAATCATATTTGAAGAAGATATTATGGAGGTTTAATAACAAATAAAAAAATGGTCAGTTAACAACAATGCCTTGTTTTCAGACAACATCCTTAGGCTACCACCAAAATCTTTCATAAAAGGGTTTAAAAATATAGCAGAGGCATATAGGATGTTGGGAGGATTCTAAGTAATGTATTTTTTAGGTATTAGATAAATCATATTTTTTTATGTGTGAAGAAGAGAGGAGAGGGGGTTCTATTTTTTAAGTGGAGGGAGGACACATTTGGATTTGTTGAAATGAAAACATTTAACCCACATTTTTAATATTACAAAATGGTAAAAAATAGATCACTATCAAAAATATATTTTATATAAGTTCTAAATATGTCCATACAATCATATTTTGACATTTTTATGTCATTTACACATTATTTTTTTGGTTTAAGCCCTGGTAATCCCATTTTAACCATAAGCAAAATAATTTTTTTTCTATTTACAATTAATATTTACCAAAATTAAAATGAGCTTATTATATCATATTAAATATTAATATTCCAAATATATAATATGTTTATAAAAATTATATTTAAATAAGTGTTAACATTTAATGTAAAATTAAACCTATAGACCAAATGAAAATGTATTTTTCCATTGAGAAAATGTTCTTCTGTACCAAATGTTTTAGTATGAAAAATAACCATGAATTGGATTAATAATAACATATTTGAAATAATTTTTCTATTAAATCATTTTTAGAAGATATATAACATTCTAATTTTTTAAATTAAAATGAGAGTGTTTAATTAAAATTAGTATTTTTCACTATGCACTGAAAAATTCATGTTTTCAAAAAAATATAAAAACGTAAATATAATATGAATTAAAAATGTTTATTCCCAAAATAATGTTTTTTTTCAAAAAATAATTTTAAATGTTTGAAAAATTAATATTATTATTTATTCACAATAAAAATAGTTTTATGTGAATTTCTTTTAAATCATCTAAGGGATTCCCTTAAAAATAAATACTTATTTAAAAATATATTTTATTTATGTAAAATCATCCTAAATAATTTTAAAAATATGGTTATTTGGATTAATTCCACCAACTTTAATGTCTATGATATAATTAACCTGTAGAAATAAAAAAAATAGTATATAATGGTTCTTTAAAACTGTATGATGCATACAACACAAGATATTGCTGAAATTTAATTTATTAAAAAAATTATTTTGGGGAATATCATGGTGTTTCATGTTTAAATGTCATTTTGTTGTGTTGTTGTGATATTTTCATTGGTTTGTGTTGCGGTGATGCATAGCTTTACAGGTTTTGGGTGGGATATACTATTTCGTGTCATGGATTACCATGGGTTGGTTCATGTGTAAACCTATACAGCTTAGTATTCCTTCATCCACTATAATATTTGTGAAAAAACAAGAGTTTGTGGAATTGTCGAGTTGTTGATCCATGATTTTTGTAAAATTACACAATAGTTTTAAACTCTATATCCCCCTAAAATAATAATATTACATTCTTTGTACATCAAAAAATAGGTGACTATAGGGCATATTTCAGAGTTATTTGATCCCTAGATCCTAGTATTTGTCCCTGACTTCCATAGACCATTAATTGGTGAACGAATATGAGTTTCTTCTTCTCTAGTAGATTATTCTCCCTCTTATTATCTCTTTCAATCTATGGTAGCTAGTTCCCTTTTATTTTCATAGGTTAATTATTAATTTTATTTGGTTTATCAAAGGTGGGATTCCCATTGGGATCACTGGTTCTTTATGATAGAGGATGTTGGATGATGTGATTTCTTCAACTATTGTTTCTTTAGGAACATTAGATGTTCAATATCTATAGAGGGGATTCATTAATTATATTTTTATATGTGTAATTCAGTAATTATCATTATTTTGTTTCACTATATAATTGTATATTTAACCAAAAGAAAGATAGTAATAATAATTTTGAATTATTCAGAAGGGATGTAGTGATCACATGTGGGGTTTCTATATTAATTATCCCTCTTTTAATTTTCTAGATAGTTTTACATCTATTTTCTATGATTATTAATGATTATAATATTTTTTATATTATAAAAATTGTAAAAAATATAAATCCTCTAAGGATGAAGTGATAATTTGATGTATAATGTGAATATAATTATTCCCTTTCTTTAGCATTTTTTTAATATGAAAATATTTCTTGAAGAATGTCTTTGATTTTATTGGATATCTTTAGCCTATGAGGAAAGGTTTTCTTTTTATGAAACCTATTTTTTAATAAATAGGTTTATTAATGATTATAATAAAATGGGGTTTTATTGGAGATAAATTTTTAGGTCTCTTTGATTTTATTCTTGTCTGTTAAATAAATGTTTTCGATAGATTCGTGGCCTTTATTTCCAAATAATTTGGGTTCATAAAATAATTTTTTTGGAATTATGTGTGTTTTAGGATGGTGGAGTGTTATTTTCATTGATGTGTGGTTTTTTGGTATGTTTTGGATGTTAGGAAATGAGTTGATGGAATATGTTTAGAGTATATATTCCGTGTTTCCTATCAATTTAATGAGGTTAAGATTCGGATGTGTAGAAAAAGTTTAGAGTCGGGATTTTACATTTGTCACATGTTTATATTGGTTGTTGTTTGGTTGGTTGGTTCGGGTTGAGAACTAGAATTTACCATTTTCTTATTGTGTTTTTTTGATGTTGAGGTTTCTGAATACTTTATTATTGTGATTTAAAACTACTAGATATTGTTAGTTTACACAAAATTATTGAATATAATTGAAATTTGTTAGTAATATTACTAGAGTTATCATATTATGGAAAATTAATTAAATCATTAATGAAATCATGGCATGGATTTTGATGTTGCTCATATTGGATAACAGAAAAAACTAAACGGTTTAATTAAAATATCCAAATGAGTGGGATGGAAATTTTGGAAAAATAATGTGAAATATTATGTATGTAGGATTTTGAGAAAATTATGTTATTAAATAATAATTTGGAATTATAATAACAATTAATGAATTTTTATTCTTAATTACTATTGAATATGCTAAAATATAATGAATATTTATTCTTGTGTGAATGTTTGCATTATTTTTCTTAGGACATAGGGTAAAAATATGACTATGATGTGTAAAATTAGTTTAAGTTGATTTTATCTAATTAGATCCCCTTATCATGGTTGTGTGTGATATTATTATTATATTTCCTAATTTCATATGCTCTACTTGATGAGCTAGGTGGGAATATGTTGCTGAAATGTTATAAGTATGCATATTTTCCTTATATCCTAGGTTGGTTAATGAAATATCGGATGGATTCCCTCCCATAACCACTCACCATTCAATGCTACAAGATGTGTTGGTGTATCTAGGCTATAATAGAATATGGTTTAGGTTTTTTTTCTTTATAGGATGTGATGGATATCTATTTAATGAAACACATATGTGTTGGTTGTAGAAGATTTATGTTATTACAACTAAATGTATTATTGATTTATTAAATTTGGTATCCTATAGGTGATATTTCATGGGATATGATGTCCTGAGGTATATTAGATGATACATGGGGCATTGTAGTTGTTGGACTCACTATATTATGATGGATGAGATGACGAGGATGAGGTTGTGGGTGTTGCAGTTGGCTCCCTAAAACCAACATTTATGTACTATATTATCACATGTATTTAATTAATGTTGGATATTTATATACTATTATTATCAAATAATTATTATTCATCCTAGTAACATAGTATTTCATAATGACATAAGTGTACATGTTTCACTAAAATGTCATAGTAGTTCCCTACAATGTTGATAATCTTGAAATTCCATGACATTATTCTTAATTATATGTTCTATAAAAGTATGATATTAATTTTTGGGTTGAAATTTATATAGGATATCATGGGAAGGGACTCATAGGGAATTGAGTCACCTTCTCATGGTGTACATCCTTTGTAATATTTAATGCAGGAGAATATGAGAACAAGACTTGCCAATAGGAAATCCACATTTATATGTATCATTAGATATTTCTATCTATGGAATTGATTAATGATCGTTAGATGTTAATATTGTCATTAATACATTTCATGTTCTAGGTACATTTACATAATAATGAAAACCACTATGACGTATCATAATGGTGTGGTAGAATATATTGGGTGTGTCATTGGTTTTATAGGACTAAGGAATAATGTGAGAACTGATTTGTTCATACTATTATTTAATGGGTGTTGATATCTTATTCTCATTCATGGTATGATAAATTTTTGATTAATTCCATGTCCACAAGGTTATAAATAGAAATTTGATTTTTGAAAATTCAATGAAACAAATATCAAGCATAAAGGATAATGATACAAGTATGTAACATGCATGACTAGAGATATGTAGACAGAGGTATTATATTAAATTGTGTATGTTCATAGGATGTTACTTGTTATTGTGAGTTTAAATACATTCTTTATGGGAGCCTTGGTGTACTACCAAACACTATCCTTGTAAATTAGTTAGTTTTTCATAATGTCACTGTTAAAGGGGTCTAAAGGATCACACACTATATATATTCCAAACCTCCCTTTAATTCCAAATAAATTTAACATGTTGAATAAATATTATTTTTGTATTTGTATTAATAATTATTCATGTTTGTTTATTAAAAAATAATCAGTCCCCAGTTATTCAATAGAATATATAAGTGTGTAAAATATATAGTAAATATTTATTCACTAGGTAATTATGTATTTTATTTTGGGAATTCATAATATTTATTTATTCTTGTTTATTCACAAGGTAACTAAATATTTATTTATTTAGTTATTTGGATATTTAATAATAATTTATTCACTAATTTAGTTAATATAATATTGTGATATTTATTAAAAAATAATACAATGAAATTTATTTAATAAAATAAATCATCATTTTTCATGGATCGATAAAAAATAAGGACACTATGTGAGAGTTTCATTACCCTAAAAATTTTATATTAAATATTATTTTAATAAATATTGATTAATTTATTTAATAAAAAATAATATTTACTTTATCTATGATTTTAGTGTATATTTTGTAAATAATAATAATTCAATTATTATTTAGACACAACATTCCCTGGATAATTAATAAAATAACAAGGTCCCATGTGTGATTATTATTATTAAAACCCAAGAACTATTTAAACATAACATTGACATTTTTCTGATAATGAGATACACGTACATTAATTATGGATAATGAGTTTTAGAGGGGATTCACTGGAACCCCAGAGTGCCCTCCCCCAGAACACACTGAAGAAAAAAAAACATTTCTCCTATACCAATAGAGTGAATCCATTTTACATTTAAGGATTAAATTATGATTAACCATTATTATCATAATTGATAGATTCATTCACAATAGAACATGGAAATTTCTATGGGGATGGTCTATGGTTTAAGAAACATGTGTGGATTTTTTCTAGAGGTAATCTACCCTTGATTCTTCTGACATAATGGAATTTCAATAAGTTTTGTCTATCGATTTTTAAAACTAAACTAAAGAATTCAAAAAGAAAATTATAAATTAAAAAAAAATTAATTATTAGTTATATGTGAAAAGTTCTTCTATTTTTACCTCTAGTTTATTCTCAGATAATTTTTATATTAATTAAACCAGTAATGATAATTATTCATTATGTACATCATAAATTATTCATGGATTCTGATAAAGAGACGAGTTGTTAACGACCCAACCAGATCATCAATTTCTCCCAAATCCTTCAGGGATAAGATATTAAAGGTGAAATATGTTATTTTGGATTTAATAATAGGGTTTAGTATTAAAATTGGAAGGGATTTTAGATTAATTTATTTGAAATTGTGGGGTGAGAGTAATAAAATAGTGAGGAAGTGTATGTCAGGTATCTTTCTTACATTTATGTTTTGATATTGATATGCTTAATACTTTGTGTTACATGGTGATAAATCCTTGGTGACAATTAGATATAGATTTACCTATTAAGTTAATGAGTTCATTTCATTATTTATCCACTAGACAATAGTATGTTTCATTGAAATATTCTAGAGGTTGTGGAAATTATTGGATAGAGTATACCTTCTACTCAATATATCTATAGAAACCATTTTTAGTTCTGAAATAGCTAGTTGGTGATCAATTTTTCAAATTATAGATTAGAGTGGTTATTAAGAAGCCTTTGGAGTTCATAGTCGATTACTTGGTCTATTTTTCAAATTCCAAGCCTCTTTTAATTTGGATGACATTACATTCATGGATTATGATGATTCATTGATTTTTTAATGGCTGTCGATAGGTGGATATCAAGTCATATATTATCATTAAAATTATATAAAGGTGGAAATGATTCCAATTTTATGCATTATATACCCTCGATGATTGTTTCTAACCCATGAATTATTGGAGAAAGGATTCGATGGTTACCCCCATATTCACTACTGGGCCAGGAGTGGTACTAGTGGGGGTCATGAAACGCATCCCAGAATATTATTAAATAATTTAATTTCTAATAATGGATGTAAACAAATAAAAAAATAAAATAAAAATTTCATTTAAGAAACCTATATTATATGACTTCCACATCAATTTTCAAGCAAATATTTGTCAGAACAAAAATCATCTTCCACCAATACTCCCTAGGAACGATGAAACAGAAAAGGAGAATAATATTTATTTTAAAAAAACTATGTAACATAATTAAATGTTTTCAAGTATTTTATTGTAAAATAACTACCCATCATCAAAATTTTTGATTTAAAAATACCATTAAATATCAAACTTACACAAATTCCTTTTATATAAATCATGGAAACTAAATGATCATCTTCTAAAAAATAATTCTATGGTGACACATGCTAGTATATAATTGTTGGAGACATTGAATCTCTCTCAATAATTTCTAATTATTTCAAATATGTTATAAACTAATTCTCAAATGAGTTATGAAAATATTCCTATTATATCTCATTCGAGTGACCATGGTCTTTCTTCCACCACATTTGGGTAAAATCACTATGTAATCCATTATAAAAAATAAAATTGATTGGATACCATCACCAATTCAAAAAAAAATTAATATATTTATTATACTCTTCAATATCAAAACAAAAAAAACCCACCAAGAATTATTGGAATTTATTTCATGTTGAAAATTCATTATATGTTCATACCTTAAATATTTATGATTTTCCTCATAACATATATTTTAGGGACATTTCACTGAAATTTATTTAACGAAAATATCATAGTCAACAATATTAATTCGAAATATTTAATTATACATTAATAGAAAAAAATAGAAACATATTATATGGAAAATATCAACTTCAATAGAATCTCAATACTAAACCGAAACAAATACCATAATAAAACCCCATAATCTTATTTAATCTAAATCATTTCAAAACCACCCCTTATATTTAAATCAAATTAACACTTACACAATCAAAATTGAAAAATTCTCTACCACATTAAAGTAATCAAGATAACCCTCACCACACAACAAGTTAAAATCTTTCACCCACGAAAATATTTATGGGACAATCTTTATAAGGAAATAAAAATTCACTACACTTTAATTTTAGTATGAATTCATAAATATATCAAACATGAATTTCATTATTTGATGTATTTTATCTATAAATAACTTCTAAATATTTTAACTAAAATTACTATATAATTCCATAAAAATAATTAAAGTTAATAAAATTAAAATTAAAATAAATCATACTGTTTTAGAGAACATTCATTCCCAAAAATAAATTTTAATGAGAACCATTAAATTTTTACCTCTAAAACAAGGAAAAACCCCAATAATTATGCGTTATTGTACACTCATTTTTCCTTGAATAAAAATAGACATGATGATGATGTTGATAATAATGTTTGATAATATTGTTTCCCTACCCAGAATCACGAAATCCTCATCAGTGGTAAATTCCAAACGCCATTAAAACACTCCGCCAAAGATTTTATTCTACTCTACAGTAACTCACCTTCACTCTAATCTATCCCAAAAAGGTATTAAAGATATATGTGACCGCATTATGTTCAAAACTAATAGGAAAAATGTTAGTGACTAGATGAAAATGTATAAAACACTTAATAAGGGAGTAATTACCTTAATAAATCCCATGAATGATAATAATTAACCACCACGTATCAATAACACTATAAAATAGAAAAACTTTAATATAAAAAATGTACATGTAATCTAATAATAAAATAAAATAAAATAAATCCATGATAAATAAAAAATGGAAAAATTTAATAAGTTAGAAACTCCAAATCTTATAAATTACAGTACCACGAGTTAATAACTTCTATACCGACCACCAACTCCACCATAAAAATATATTAAAACAACATATAAATTTAAGGGCAATCATACAAATTTCATACATGGTTCTTCAAAAGAAGTTATCATACATACTTGGAAGAATCCAAATAAGGCCTCATTGAATAAATAATGAAATCGACTAGTTACCATAACCAAGTAAACGTTAAACAAAACCCCACTAAGGACCACTCACCAAATTTACACAAAAGTATCGTAATAGAGTGATCATTAAAATATGTCATGAATGATACCAAAAAATTAATTTCCCACAAATTTAATCACCATTACAATATAATATCATTGATCATATTACTTCCATCATTTTTATATCCATATATCAATCTCACAAACCAAATCTGTATAATCATTGGTATATACGACATACCAAAATTATATAGCACACAACATAGAAAAATACCACATACACTACTAAAAATAAACATTCAGCTATGGTTTCAAATGGATTTCTGGATGGTTTATTTTTATGTTTTATTAATCGTTTTTTTAGAGTACTATTAAATTTGAATTTTTTAGAGCTATTTGTATCATTTTAGATTTGGTTTTTTAAAAACTGGAACAAATTTTTGGTATTTTTAGTAAACCTACATGAAATTATTGGTAATATATAATTAAAATATAAAAATAATTTATTATTTATTACTTATTTATTAGAATTTATTATATATAACCTTTTATTTTTTATTATTTAAAATTTAAATTAATTATAAATTATCAAATAATTATAAATGATTATTTATTATCATTAGTTATTAATTATTTTAAAAATATGTTAATTCTTAATTATTGATTGGTAATTATTTTTTAATTAATATTTATATATATATAAACAAACATATAGACAGATATGAATACACAGACAAATATATTAAAACCATGGACAAAACATACCCGCATAACTTATGTTCTATGTAAAGTTGAAAACTAGACAATGACATCAAAATTATTTTTTTCAAATCCTAGAGTCTGTATTTAGTTTGTGAGTTATCAAATAACATCTTTTAAAATAAAAATCATCAAATCATAAATAAAATCATGAAAATCAATAATACAAACTTTTTAATGTCATAAAAGATGTTGAAAATCGGGCATCAACTTTAATAAATCATAAATTTTTATTTGGGTCTCCAATTGGTCTCATACACCTTGAAAATAAAATCTTTTAATAATATCTAAAACGATTGGTATTGGATAAACTTGTACCAAATTTTTCATAGTAAAAATTTGTTTTTGAATACCTCAAAAAATGAGTAACAAGTTGAGGCACCCTAATATTAGATCACTCAATGGCATTAATTATTTGTTAAAGAGAATATTAATTTACTTTTTAGGTCCTCTATGATTTATTCCCTGAGAATACATTCATATTGATATGTTGTTTTTGTAATTCAATATATTATGAATCTTTTGGTAATTTTTTTTTAATTATTACATATATAAGTGAATTTATATATATATATATTTATGTATATTTAATTACAGTATATATATATATATATTTAATGAAATATAAATTATAATTATAAATAAATATATTATTATATTTAAGAATTTATATTTTGGGATATTTATAAATAATAATTTGTTTTTATATTACTATGTTTTTATATTTAAAGTTATTAGTATTTATATTTATTGCTTAAATTATTTGATTATATACATATAGATATTTATATGTGTATGTGTGTGCATATAAATAAATAAATACATATATTTAATAACATTTTGTTATATGTGTGTGTGTGTGTTTGTGTATTTATTTAAATTTATGGAAATTAATTTATACTTATATTTACTTGTATTTATACTTATTTGTATATATCTGTATGTATTTATATGAGATTCTATGTCAATATATAATTATTCTTCATTATATTTGTGTATATATACATGTTTATGTAATATAATTTATATATATATATATATATATTTTAAGGAACAATAATTAAACATTACATATTTTTGGTTCTTTAAAATATATTTCAATTTCTTATATTCATAAAGAACTTTTACATTTATATTTTTAGAGTGTTTGGTCATACCTCTTATATAAGAATACCTTGTTATTACAAAGTGGACACTTCAAATAATTATTAAGTTTTTTCCATAAAACAATAATTTTAAAAGAAACATGTTTAATTTTTATGAAAAATCATCAAAAATTTCATCGTGACCTCTTTCTTTTCCCTAGTCATCATTAAATTCTAGAGAAAAAAAATTAAAATTTGAGATGGGAATTAAAATCTAAATAAGGGATATAAAATGATGCAATATATTAATCTACTGCCAAACATGAAAACCCATGAAATATTTACCTTCATAACATTTATCTTTGAGAAAATTACATAATTATTATCTAACTAAAAAACACACACACTTCTTTCACAATTAATACCATTAAAACTCATAACATGAAAATAAATAAACCAGTTTTAGAATCATAGATCATCACATTCAAAACCATTTTTAACCCCAAGTGAGAAATAATTTGATACTTTTCAAATCCATAAGAGAAACCCTTAATTAACTCTATCCTTGTTTTCACAAAAGACAAGGTAAACTACCCAATACACTTAAGAGCAATCTTGGACCACCCATCATATAATGTATTATGGCCTCACCCAATGATTTCTCGGTGGACCCAACATATATGCCTTACCATGATCACCCACAATCTATAATGGGGCTCAACCCTTCATATATATTGTATTATGCCCACCGATTTCATATATAATACTCAAGTACCGTATAATTTTTTTTATTCTTTCCCCATTTCATTATTAAACCTTTAAAAAACATTTTTCAACCCATAAAAAACACTATTGTATATGAAAACACATTTTCATTTAAAAACTCATTTCCAATACCATAATACCTAAAAATAGGCAAAGACAATTTTAATTTTATGTAAACATGAAATATTGTTTGGTATTCTGAAATTAAATAATGTTTTTGGAGTTGGGAATTTTTTTCACCAGTTGTGGTAAAATAAAACATTCCTTTCATCTATTTGTAACGTATTTTAAAAGATTCTTCACAAGATTTTTTATAACCATTGAATTAAAGATAAAAGAATCCAAAATTTTACATTATAATTTTCATATAAATATATAAATTGATACATAAATTAATATTAAAAATATTCATATAAAATATGGCTTAAAAAGGAAACATTGGATGAAGATTTTAAAAAGTATAGTCCATTACCCAGATTATGACTCATCACCAACATTCATTATCTTCTTCCTCGTTGAAAAAACTCATATTATTAACAATATATTATGATTAAGGACGATATTTTTCCCTAAATAAGGAATATTAAACATGGTAAGGCATGTTATGAAGGGATATCTGTAGTGATTGTCCATAAAAAGGGGAATTAATGAGTTAAGTAAAGGAAATTAGATGTTCTCTTTTATAAGATAAGGGATGAGATCTCATGGAATTTATAAAAATATTAAATTAATATAAATTAATATTCAATTAATAACAGATAAAAACTAATTTATTTCAAATATAAGATGTTGGTGTGTCTTAATCCAATCATTTAATAAATATTTGAAATTTTTTGTCTATTTTTACCCTTTTCTTTTTGTTTTTACCCCTTTCATACATACAATGACAAACATGTTTATTACTCGTTGAGGTTCAAGATGGTTACTATAAATGGAAAAAATAGACCATGGTTGATATTATCATTTATATCCTAATAATTTCAAGGAATTTAATATTATTAATAATTTTATATCATTTAAAAATTATTATATATTATAAAATATCATTAATTTCAATTTCATGAACAATGGTTTACATTTCCACTAATTCCATCAACAAAATTAAAAAAAGTTGAAACAATAATTTTATTATATCCAAAAAATGTAATGTTCGTCTAAAAAATTCATGAATCCCATTAGTTATATGAAAATTATATTTTATAAATTATATTTTATATAATTTATATGATTTTGAATAATTAATACGACAATTTGTGATGAATTCAAGGTAATTATTTCATCACTATGAATCAAATTAAATTATAATGATTAATTTAAATATATTATATTTAAAAATAATATTTATAACTAAACATAACATGTGGCTATGTCCATGTTAAAAATATTATAGTTATTAAAAACAATAGTTCAATTTTTATCTTTTTTTTAAATAAAATTTTATAAAAAAGATAATCACATCTAATTGTAAAATGAATCATTTATAAAAAAATATGGGATGAGTATGGGTGAAATGTAATCATAAAATAAATTCAATGAAAGTTTTAGGACATTTTATAATCCATATCATTTTATTTTTAACATTAATTATCTGATTTACCCATTACATTGGTAAAAAATTACTAACATTCCAATACATATTAGAAAAAAAATTAAAGAAAAATATTTAAAAAATTTAGAACAACTATTTCCAAATATTTAATCCTTATTTTATAATTGAAAACATATAAATTTTAATTATTTAATTTAAAATAAAATAGAAAAATATGACCAATAAATTTTTTTCATAAAAATGACCGTTTAAAATATAAAATGTTTTTTTTCCAAATTAACATATACAATCCATTTGGAAAAAATAATTTTATTATTTTAAATCAAAATTTTCTAATTAAATGATAAAAATAATCAAAAATATAATTTTTCATTATAAATACTTAAAATTAAAATACTAATTCTAATAAAAATCATTATTTTTCACTATTAATTAGAAAATAAATATTTTCATAAAATTATAACATATTAATAATAACATATTTTTGACATTAAGAATTCAAAAATTAAATTTTTATTATCAAATTTATTTAGTAAAATTTCCAAAAAAATATTTTTAATTTTCACTCAGAAAAAGAATGAAACCCCATTTTTGAAGAAAACATATTTTTAAAAAATATATTGAATTTACTAAAAATAGAGTGATTATTTTTATAGAATTAATTAATAGGTTATAAATTAGTAATATAAATACATATTGCATAATTAGGTTCAAAATATTCCATACCACCAATTTAATAGCTATGTTATAATTATTAAATCCAAATAATAAAAATCCATTGTATTTTTATGCTTAGTGTTGCATATCATGAAAAATATTGAATATAGTATTTTTTTTAAATCCTAGGTTATTAAATTCTTCCCCAATTTTAGAAACCATTTCCACATAATATGAATTTAGGATCAGAAACTAGTGGTTTAACTTTCCATAAAAACGTATTGACATTCCGACATCATAAAATAGGTGAATAAAACATCCACTTGAAAAGAGAAAAAAAGGAAGTATGAAGGTTATATGGAATGACAAAGAAAAATGATTCCATATCAGAAAACATTAGTATAAAAGGTAAAATGGATTTAGAAAAACAAACTAACATCCGAGGACTAATAGGGAGTGATAGAGAACATGGTCAAGAGAAAGATATCTATCAAAAAACCACATATATATGATGGATAAAAATGTCATCTATTTCGTGGCATGAAAAGTAAATTTAATATGTTTATATTTTCAGATCCTTTTACTAAAGTTTTGGAATTCCATTATTATCTGTAATAAAAGAATAAGGAAATATACTTACTTGTCATAAAGGATTTAGTCTTTTAATCAGTTTCCACCACGAAACAAACTTATTTCTCCATATGATGAGTATTCGAGATGGATTTTTTATGTTTGATGCACTAGAATCAACATATAATAGCTAAAATAATCCATAAAAGGTTTTCAAGTTATTCCATCTATCAATAGACAATAAACAAAACTAAAATGGTTAGGGAAATATTTAATAATTCTAAAAATTAATAATACATCACATAATAAAAAATAAATTTAATTTGTAGAATTCAATAGTAATACCCAAATTTCCCTCACAGGTCATTCAATAAATAACTATCATTACAATTGTTTAAAATATTGCAGAATAAAATTAAGTCCAAAAAATTAGATGGATATGACAATATATTTATCCAATATTTATTTAACATTTCTTTCAAAATAACATCAATCAATCTAAATATCTCATACCAAAAATTTGATTTCCAAAATAACATTATTGATGCCTACCAAATGAGAATCGGCAAACACATGAGGGATGAAATACATAAATGTGGGGATATTTCCTATGTAAAAGTAAAGGATGAATAATGTGGAAAAAAATAATTTAGAACAACTGAAACCCTATAATACACATGATCGCATGACCTTCATTAGGACATATTGTATGTAATTCGTAGTGCATAACCTGTGAAAGGTCTCACAGAGCCCCTTTGACAATTCTTTTTGCAATCGTGATGGTGGCCAAGACACTTACTGATAATGTAGGGTATTTTGGATGAGTTCCTATAGATCATGAGAATTTAGAATTGAAGGACAACTAACAATCCAAATCCTTTTAAAATAAGGTGGAAAATATCCAATAGGTGGGTGACTCTTACAGTTGTAAACTTCATACGACATATCAGCAATAGAAAGAGTGATTTTCATAAAAAAATCAATAAAATTCCAGAAACCCCGGGACCTTGTAAAATAAAAAAGGAATAAAAAGGGAAATAGAGGGAGAATATTTTTATAATAAATTCATGAGATGGACCCATGAAGCTCACAAGACACCATGGTGGCCCTAGATACATGTCCATCTCTTCATATAAGAACCTTCAGGCATGTCAACCTCATCATGGCAAGGGTTAAATCATACCTAGGCGGTAATGTACTCCCCCTCAGACTCAAAATATAAATAGAATAGATTTCCCATGAAATGGTCATGTGTCACCATTGGACCCTTTGTTGGTCATGCATCACATAACTGATGGGTAGATTAATTATCTTTTATAACACTCACACCAAATTGAAGGATCCCTATACTTTTTAAAACAAATAAGAAAATACAATGGAAAATTAGCAAGCCTCTTATGGTCATAATCCTTATGTGACACGATTGTGCACTCTGCAAGAACTATAAAAATCCCATTGACATGATTACATATTCACTAAAAGGCCCCCTATAATGTTTTTTTTGTCTTATAGAAGATGTAACGATTACACTATATATCATGAGAAGTCATTTAAAAAACTATCCTGATCTCACGATAACCCTTGAACATGCCATTATGAAATTGTGAAATCCCCTTGGAATGTCCCATGATTAGGCAAGACACCATTAATTGAAAAAATAAATAAATAAATGGGTCACTGAAGAGTTTATATCATGGTCTCTAAAAATCAAAAAACTCCCCCATAATGATTTATTGAAGGAACTCATGAAATGAATAACACTGGGGACCTCCATAGACTTTACATTGGATCTACAAAATATATTCCACATAAAGCGGTGTACAATAGGGGTGGTGAGGCATATAAATCCCCCACCCCAGGATGAAAAAATGATTTAATTTACCTGAACGCACCAACACACCCAAGAAACATTGAAAAGATCTCGAAGTGGTTGATATCATGAATGGAAAGTTTTCCCATTAGGTAACATATGGGGAATAACCAGAGAGATCATGTGGTATACATAAACACAACATCTGATTAATGATAAATTACCGGAAGGGCTTCTAGATGGTTCCATGAAGGACATCACTTATATATAGTAAATCATTAGAAAAAATATATAATATAACATATAAAATATATATGTCATATGATATAATATACTAAAACAAAGACTAAAAAGGTGGGACTCATATGCAAAGAACATTTACATTGATCCTCAAGTAATTCACATGAACCATCCAAACCACATGACATCACCGAGACATAACCCACAGATCATTGAATACCCCTTTGGTATACTATTTGGATCATGCAACATTCCTTTGACATGAAAAATAATGTAACATAGTGCCCCCTGGGAATTCCACCAAACTATCATGAAACCCTCTAAGCTAGCCATCTGGACCTTGAGATGTACCCCAAAAATCTCACATGGATCATATGGATGTACCAATACATGTTAGGTGAGTATCACGATATCCCCAGTGCATGTAAAATTAGATCTTGTGATGTCTTTTGGGAAAGCCTTATAGATCTTGTGACATCCTCCATACATATTAGCTGTCTTTTCTTACTCCCTCTAGACATGATAGCATTAATTAGGAATCACCCTCCATAATTGTCACATTGAATATTGTGACACCTTCAAGATATGTCTGCTAGATTTTTGTGATGAAACCAAGAAATTTATAATGAATGATGGAACTACCTACAATAATATTAGCTGAGGTCATATGATGGCCTCTAGGATGTGTCAGTTTTTTCTTATGATTTCCTCTAGAAAAGTCTTCCTTGATCATGAAATTTCCTTCAAACATTAAATCTAGGTTATGAGATGTCCCCAAGATATGAAAACTATAAAATATGATTCTGATTTGTTATGTCCATAATAAAATCATTCATTTCCAAATAGACATCGACATATCAGTCCAAAAATAATGAAATGTTAGGCATACAGTCTAGAAGGCCAATGAAGACAACTAGTCCCTATTAATTGGGCCTTCCAAAACCTGATAACCTTTTCCAACCTTAGTGAATAATCCCTGATTAATTGAACTATGATGAATCTTATTCCTCATATTACTATGATACATTGGAAACCTTAATGATGCCTGATATCCATGTTAAAACACCTAAGGTGAAGTACCATCACATATGTCCCCCATCCACAAGTAGTGAGTCTGATTATTTACCATCAATTGTTTCCCACACTGAACATAGATCATGTGGGATTAGGGAGTTTCAACGATCACATCATTCACTCAGAAAAACCTCAATGTGTAATCCCTAACCAATTCAATAATATAATTACCTTCATACCAAGAAAACCTCAATGTGTAATCCCTTATTAGTGGCATAGTATGATATGTACACTACCTTACATATAAGGGAATCATCACTATGTAAGCCCTAATCAAATGAAATTTGAGAACTATGAATCCTTATATAAACATCATACATAATAATATTTCCTAAGGCTTTGTCTCAAATGGGAATCCCCTTCAGTGCATGACCTATTATATCTCTGACATTTCAGCCATCGAGAGCCAATAATTCCCATTAGTTGATCATTCTACCTCATCCACTGGTGGACAGAGAAGTCATATGAACTACAAAATATCTGATTTCTTCAATACATATGATTCTTTAATAACTCCTGATCTCAAATGGGAATCCACTTCAGTATATTTACCGCAGTATCTCAAACATTTTATCTATTGGAACCCAATCATTCCTATGAGATGATCATTCTACCTCATCAACCAGTGGAATATGAAGTAACATGAACTATGATGACTTTGATTTATTTTACAACCAGGAAATGAAGGACACCATTCTAAGTATTGAGCTCCATATTGAAACTCTAATGGGTAGTCCCAGTTCATAATTCCTACATTCATGTTAATTGAGACTTATTACATGATATCCTATATTTTTCATAATTAGTATATCTCACATGGGAATGTTGTGTTTTTAGGGCCATGTCATTTGCATCATGAATCTCCACAATCTATTTAAACCATATTGTCTATTCCCTAATGAGTGGCATGGTATTACTCCCTCCATATAGGGGTATCTACCTTGGAGATATCCCTGAGGGTGTGATCAAGTAGTAATAACTCTAACTCCTGAAATAACTGGGATACATAGGACTTCTCCTCACGAATTGAGCTCACATACCTGGTGTCTCATTAAACACATATATTTACATCCTTCATGACATTAAACTACCAGAGTTTAATGAACTATATTGGTTTTTATTCCTACTATTAATAGGATTTGTAAGATTCCTCATAATGGCCTAATAAGATCTTCTACATATTAAAAACAACCCAATATGGCATTGAATTTGAAAAAATCTAGATATATGACTTAATCATATATAAAACTATCTATTAGGGAAAATAGATAATGAGCACTAGATACATAGAGATGGATTCAATAATATTTTCCCCTTCATGTATGAAATATGTTTAACCTTTTTTAATTTCATGGGAGAAACTAATTCCCCATTTTTCATGGAATGTGGTTTAACCAATGGTTATTTTTTTACAGTAACCAATTCTCTATCATGATTAGTATTAGATTTAAAAGAAATTAAGTTCATAAAGGATTCCCAAAGTCAGAAAAAATTACCCCCAAAAGGTTATAATCATCCCAACCTCCCATCCTCTCAAATAATGTGAGATACAATGTTTAATTAGGTCTGGAACCCCAAATAACTATCTACCTTTGGAATGGAGTTCCGTAAGCTATGGATGAGGTAACTGTTTGATGTTACTATTTTATAAAATAGTGGTGAAATGAAATCAATTACATTTCCAAAAATTGAACCCACAAATATCCAAATTCTCTCCAAAATATATGCACTTGAATTCACTCTTTTTTTTTGAAAAAATGTGAACATGATGTGAATCACTCACATAATTGAATGGTTAGTTGACCTTATGTCATGCCAATTTTTTCATACCATTGCAATATTTTTAACCTGAACAGAATCTATCAAAAGTAAAAAATTATTGTTTGACCCAGAGTCAATCCATTTTGTTTACACACCATATGAAAACAAAAATGGTTAAACATATACAAATATATTAAACAACAGAATTAATAGTTGACCATGCATTAGAACATTTTTTTTCATATCATAAAAAAATGGAAAACCTAACATGAGTCTTATGGATGATCATTTTTAGCCAAGGTTCTTATGAAATACATCCATCATCAATTTGAGTAGTCCCCATGAGCAAAATTTTTGGAACAAGAATAAAAAGAAAATTGTGTTTCATATGCATATGTGATTGAGTATATATCAATCCTATCATGATAAAATTATCAATGAAATTATTCCTTGTTGTCTTTATGAAATCATATATTTCTCTCGTAATCAACACATGGACATAATGTGTCTTCATCCATCAACTATTTTAGGAATATAGGTACAACTGCAACCCTTACGGTCCTCAAAATCATCTCACCCACAAGAAATCAATAGCAAAGCATAGGGAATGATATGTTATAAGAGTACCATCAAAATGTTATGATACTGACCATCAAGGCTTCACATGTGGTTATACAAGCACTAATATTATTGGATCCACATCATCTATAAAACCCCTTGTAAATCTAGTGTCCCTTATTTCCACAAAAAATACCTTGGGAGAGTATCCCTAGAGCATGATAATTACAACCTTCAGTATTTGATATGGGTTGAATGAGGAGTCAACTATGGATCCCTTAAGGTCCAAGGGTTAATGAAGAGGTATCCTATCAACCACCATTGAAAGAACCGTCCCACTGCTACCCTTCTATTGTATACTGTGGGTACCAACTATCAAACTGTCACCAATGATACCCATTCACGAGAAATAAGGAAGTAACATTAGGTGAGGAGGAATATGAATAATTGTGAGTGGGATCACAACCCAACTCCCAATAATAATAATTCCTACTAACATATTCATTCAGGAACCAGTGAGAAGGTTAATATTCATACTCACCCAGAATAATTCTTCAGGAAAATTAATATAGTAGACATGGGGTAGGGCATATTCTTACCCACGTACCCAATGCCCACCATCATATTCATGTGGAATAAGAAGTATAAAAATGGGATCATATTCCTACTTCAATTGATCATATCTTCTAGTATATAGTTAATAACGAAAATGAACAAGATTATATCCCATTACACACTTTTATAAAGTGTCCTTATATCTTAGAAACAAATAAATAACTTCACCGAAATATTTTAGAATTGATTTAGATACAAGGGAATTCATATATTTGTTTTTCTATATCTAGGGAAACAAAAAACTATGATCATTAAAAAAATGGTTTCTATTGGGAAATAACATAATCATTCTCCCATCCAAGAGAATTATTTACATATTATGTTAAAGGATGAGACACTACACTAGGCTCATATTCACATTCCAACCGGGTCTCACCAAGTGAGAGGAGAACATGCATAATGATTGGAGAATATTATTGTTGTAAAATACCAATAACATAATCCAAATACCTATGACTGATACCATATCCCTATTCTTGTCAATGTTCCCCAATTGAGAGAGACACATGCCTCAAGATGGCCATATATTCTCATATAAGAAGGCCATCAAGATACTCTAAAGGAAAAGGATTTGTCTTATATCCCCGTTCTATCTAGGCTCACAAAGTGATAATGGGACATGCCACAAGATTGGATCATATTCATGTCAGTGAATCTATATGGAATATTCCTGTAGATGATGGAAGACAGGCTCATATAACTACATCTTCTAATGAATGAATGTTCAAAAATGATTTTGATTATTTTTAGGTGGATGCTCATATCAATTATCTTATTTTATAGTTTAATAGAAATATTTTGATATGGAATGCATATTTGGACTAGGATCATATTCATGTTCCAACTGGGTCACACATTATGAGAGTTGAACATGCCTTGTGAAATGATCATATTCATATCATGAATGATCGATGAAATATCTAAATTCCTAGGATCAAGCTCATATCATTATTCTGGTTAGGGAACACTACGTTAGATTGGAACATGCTTTAGGGATGGATCATATTACTGCCAACAATATAGAATATCATTGGAATATTCTAGTATTTTCTCAACAGTGTGCTCATATTCCCACAGCACTAGAACATTATCAATAATTTCTAGAGACCATCATATAGAAGGTTGGTATCCCTAAATAATCCCAAAAGGTAAGTTGAAATATTTCATCTATGATGTAGAATACGTATCATATCCATATTTTCCTAAATTATAGGGTCTTTGAGGTAGTTCGAGAGATGTTCACAACACCCTAAGGGTAACTAAAATCTTAAATTAAAGAATAAGGTGATCAATTACATGTTTTTATCCTCGTGGTAGTGCGATGATGGATTGTAGAGACTCTACTACTATAATTATTTTCAGTTAACCTCCCCACAAATATTTCTCCCATGAATAAGTCAAACCCCCCATTTACCTTACAACTTTGTATAGATTTTTGTTCAAAACTCAGACACCTTCATATAAAAAGGTTCTCAAAATATAGGTTTCAACAACATATAATTCCATATAAACTTCTTGAGTCACTCTAATCTATTCAGTAGCTGGCCCCATGAAGAACCTTTTGTGTTATAATCGAATTCAGGTATAAAAATACGATGAACGTGAAGCATACATTTATATATGGAGGTAGTTATCTAGAAACCACATTCCCATTATGTTCTAGTATCGTTATACTTCTGTTTCTGTGATACTATATGATCTAGAGAAGTTGTGATTATATTATCTAAAACAAAAAATGTGGTAAGAACATCAAAAATTGAGGGCTAGATACCTACCATATCAAGGATATAATGGTCACCTTCAAAGATTAAATATACTCTTTTTTAGCTAGACCTAGATGCTATAACTATACATTAGGTTCTGAAACTATATAAGTAAATGAAAAATATAAAACATTAATGCCTCTATTGCATCAAAACTCTTTAGATGCGATATCTAATTCCATGAAATGAATCCATATGGTAGGATGTGGAATGTATGAAGTGTTACACTTCACCAAAACACCAAAACAGAATAACCCCTTAGATACAACATCCTTAAATGTCATAGACTATGGTGTAACTAGAGGACTTGGAAATTCGTAGGCCAGTATTTCACTACAATATAATCCTACCACTTCAATATTGTAATGAAATCACAAATAGAGGAATAGTAAAGACCATAGTGCTTTGATCTAGTCCCTTTGAAGCACCATTGATTCATTTTATACATCGAATACATTTTTTCAATCAACTATACAACTTATCATAGAAACTAACTCCCATCATGGGATTCCATTATACCCAAATCCTATATGATCATGATTATGAAAAATAGAATAGGTTGTAGTAGTAGCTTCTTTAGCAGCCGTCCAGAAGTGAATTCATCCAAACAGCCTCGAAGAATATCTACCACTACTGGCTCCCGACATTTATTCAATTCTTAAGAAGATTCATGATATATCAATAAAAACTGTAGATAAACCCTAGCACACTAGTCTAGGGAAATTTTTATCTCAATCGCCATCACCAGATTCATATTCCTCTAAGAGGATCCTCTTGAAATCAATAGTGGTTCCCAATCAACCCCATACCACTTGTATAGAGTTATTTATTTATCAATGTAGTTACTGGTAATAATAAAATTACCAAATTGAATAATTAGATCCACAATAATAGGATCAATCAATGCCAATTGTAGCCCTAGACAGTCCCTTTCTCATAGGTTTGGTGGCCAATTCATCATCATCATCATAGTAGAGGGAATTAAACTTCCTTGCGATGAGAGGTAAATATCAATGGTTGGAATCCCATCCATTCATCCAACCATAGAACAAATCCCTACTATTTGGGGTAATGTTCAATATACATGAATTGAAACTTCCTCATGGTCATTAGTCATAGTCCGAGATGGGAGGCACATACGATGAATAAAATCAATCCCGGTTGGGGTTACAAGAGAAAAAGGAAAAATATGGACAAGGTTTTGATGAATGTACCAAATTAAGAGAGTGAATTATCATCATTTTTTGTTGAAAGTAATTGGATAAGAACCATTACTAACATACCTCTATAAATTTTAGCACTATCAATAAAAAATATAATGTGGATAAAGATCATATATAGAGGGTCACAACATGAAAATATTTTCTTAGGTGTAGGGTGATCTGGATAAAACATCTAACGCTACACACACCCGTAATTAGATAATTCTCCACAACCCCGAACCTCATAAAATTTAGTATCCACCTCTATGGTGGAACACATCCGAAGATAATGGGAAAGGTGAAGATACATCCAAATCCCAACATATGATAATAGAGGTTCCTTTCATGGAGGTACAATTTTCATAATATGGGAATTAGATACATACTCTCATAAAACTCAACAGGGAGCTACTAAAGGGAAATACCCCTAGCTGGGTATCGTCTTTAAGAAGATATGAATATTCTTCTTCCTAGGGTCTATCCTCCTATATGAGCCGCATATGAGAGTCAGACAACATATGGTTACATAAAAATGGTCTAAAAATGAGGAAGTCCAAAATGATCATGAATTTGATACATTACAGTGATAACATCTATTTCTCTTGGGTAATCAATCAATCTACACGTTGGTTCATAATTAGGGGGAGATGAGAATAAGACAACCTCAAAATCCTCACCTGCTCAATGTTGATGGGAGGTGGATCAAATAGCAGTACCTCCGTAATTTCCCATTTCCATGGAGTCCCTTCTTATCCGAACATACTTTATTGATAGGTGAAGCATACTTTTGAAGCATGAAATAAATCCATATCCCAAATGGTTGAATGACATTATTCCTCCACCTAATTTAGGAAATGATTCTTTATCCACCTTTGATGGCAGAAGAGTCCCTAAACAACATCTCAGACACTTTGTATCCGGATGTGGCTTTATGATGGGACATCAAGATCAGTTGGAGGAGGCCATGTTTAGGAGTTTTTATAGACTCTAGTAGGGATAAACTATTTAAATATAGAAATCCTTACAAAGGATCCATTGTAGGATGTTAATACTTTAGTTGTAAATTCATTCACTTGTGTAGCTCTATATTGTGGAAAACTAAAAAAATTGAACTAAAAAATCATTACAAGTGTAAAAATTATAGGTTTTATGACTTTATAATCATATGTAAAGGGATAACATATTCACATATAAACTCCCTCTCAAAGGTTAAATTACTGTAACATTGTGAGGAAAATCTTCAGGATAATCTACAGAAACATCTGATGCTAAGGAAGTATCTAGGTGAGTTCCATGATTTTATACATAAAACAATGAATAGAATATGCCATTCCATAAACCTGATCTAAATCTCATCTAATTCCTTTAGTATAAGAAAAAAGGATTGGCAGGGAATAAACCTCAACTAACACCCTTAAACCACCAAATGTATCCTTTCAAGAACCTAGGTAGGTCTAAAACTACCTAGTTCCTCATATAAAGTGAAAAGAATGACAAAAATTACCTTAATTTAGAAGAAATAATAGATCAGGATCACCTTGGATTAGTGGAATTGTGTATAATTAATACTCCGTCTGAAATGAACAAGTATCTAGTTACATCATGGCATCCATGGAAAATAACACGCTCAAGATTTTATAGCCCTACAATCCCAATGAGGTCAAAATCATTGATCATCCCAACTACATCCATTTAAATAGGAGATTATGTGATAACATGTAGGATTTCATCATCTTCCTAGATTTTATCATAGGCTTGGTAGATTCTAGACAAGTTAAGATGGATAAATCCTCGGGGAAGGTGACCTGCATAACTATCTCCCAGTTAGAAGAAGTATGTGATTGGTATAATTATTCATTCATGTGTGGATAGAAGATAAAAAGTAGGATGGATTGAAAGGTATTTAACTAATTTCATGCCACTTTTAGAGAACAAATTCACATGCCCGAAATAGTTCCACCACCCAAGTAGGTGACTTCAAATATGTCCCCCAAAGGTTTACGTGACTATCAGATACAAGAAGAGACAAAATATGAAGATTCTTCTATTTCCCAATGTAATTTCTAACTATTTCTGGATTTCATCACTATAATTTTCAAATAATGGGCACCACCCAACCAAAAAAACCCAAATTTGATGAACATCTCATATTTGGTTCTTTCATTATGATACAATTGGAAGACCCCATCTCTAATGATGGCTATTCCTCCAAGTATTTATTCCCCGCACCTAATTGGGGAAAAGGAGGCCTCATGGGTAATAACTGAGGAAATAGTGGACAACACAGATGTGGTCAGACCCAATATTTTGTAAATGTCTCTACAGAGGACATATATGATGTTGATACACAAGGGAATGTGCTAAATCAAGACAAATAAAAACATGGAGGGGTCCTCGGTCCCTCAGTGGTTGTCTTCATCCATTCGACATGTATTACCACCTATAGTGGGTGAGATTATCTAATTATCCTAGATAATGGGGAATCCTGGTGTAGGATATGCCACTAGAAAAAAATGATCCCTGAAACTCTCCATAAGCACCAGGTATGTATACCTCAAATTCCATAGTTCCCAAGAGGCATAATACTATGAAACTCCACCTTGGGAAACACATATGATTGAAACAAACATATGACCAAATAATATACCAGGAAACTTTCCAAACCAAGATCTCAATATTTTATACCCTCCATCATTCAAAATAACTCAGGTATGAAATCTGGGAATCCCTCAAGGGCGCTTAGGATTTAAGTATAGAAATAGCTGTAGTTGAGGTCTATCGAGTGAAGACCATGCCGGTACAGTACCATGTGACCATATTATTCACCAACCATGATTTAGAAGAGGTCATATAGTGACACATCAGACACCTATAAGTTTTTTGTAGAATCCATAATCTCAACATTCAATAGGATCATATTAAACATGGTTCTGGGATCAAAATAATCTCGATTAGAACACTTAGAACTTTAAAGTATGGTGAATAGTACATCCCCCACACACAAATATGACCATTAAAGTGTATAACTAGCCTTATCATCAACATATCGAAGAAGATCAAGCTCGAAACTCAGCTAGGGGATCTTACACCTAAAGTTGATTTTATGATTATCCATCAAGACACCACATATAATGTCCTTCTCAGAAGGATCCTTATCCATTACATTTTAGAGGTACCCTGAATATTCTATCAATGTTTGAAAAACCCCATCAATTGAATTTTTGACATTCTACCTGGTGATGGTGATCCCTAAAATAATTCTAAATCCACATATGCTAAATAAAGTTTTTTTTCAAAATGGAAGGAAAAAAACCAACGTTGGATGGGAATATTCATGTTGTAGCCCCCAACTGCTTGGGGAGAACCCCTACAAGTCACTAGAGTATGGTAAATATTTATTAGGTGCTCCCCATAATTATAGTTTAGGTGGTAGAACTGATCATAGAAGTACAAGCCACATTTATCCCTAGAGACAGTGTAAAAAATATTTGTTCCCAAATCATTCTGCAACATCTCTGGAAGTAGTCGATGCAAATGTTTCTTCTTATGGAATATCCCACCTCAACGGTGATAGTGTTCTACCCAGATTTCCTACTTGCTCTAAAAATCACTCCATAGAATCTTGAGGTGGAGGAAGAAGAGGATTACCTTAGGAACACAATTTTACATTCAAGGAAGCCATCTCTACCACCATTGATGAGATTAGGAAGGAAAATATAGAAATATAAGAAGATCCATGGCCTAAAATTCTCAGTGATTCCATGCCTCTTGAGGATAAATATATATACATATAATTTATAAAGTAACACTAGTATGTGTTTTCTTGGAATTATACAAAAATGGACAGAATGAATCCAAATTTGGCTACACACCATCTCAATATACCTGATGAGCATCGATGTGTCAATCAGGAATGTATGATGATGTACCCATCTCATGATGTCAATTTAAAGGTGGAACCTAACAAATCGATCATGTCAACTTTGTCTGATATGTTAAATACCAATAATGGATCACCAATATCATACATATCATGAAAAAGAATTATAATATTAGGTTTTTATTATTGATTTCAGAGTCTTTAATCGACACTAACCATATGATGATTTCACATTTCCAATCACAGAAATCTTGATCGATGAAACTACCAATTCCTTGGACATTTCATTTATAGATGGATATTTCGTGTAAAATCAAATAAATATTTCCCCTGATGAGGAGGAATCCACTACCATCAGAGCACCCAAGGGAATATTTTTCCATCTGGTCATGCACTTTGGTTTAATGATCTCTACAACTACATATCAAGGTGCCATGCATCATATCCTTAATCCCTTATTGGGATGAATAGTTGAATGTTCTGTCAAATACATGGTAGTCAAATTTCAACATCAACGTGATCACTTCACGGATCATCATATTGTCTTGGAAAATATGTGATATTTTAGTCTAAAGATGAATCCACAAAAATGAGCCTTTAGGGTAACATCAAGTAATTTTCAGGGATTTGTGGTATGCCAATATCACATCAAGATTGAACCAGAAAAGACTAGTGTTATCCTAGTAATATCATGACCACAAAATTGTAAGGAACTAAGAGAGTTCGATGGGAACTGTAACGACCTGAAATTTTGAATAAATCTTGTTTCCAAATATTGTGTGTTATTTTATTTTTTTAAAATCAACAAAACTGTTTCATTTGATAACATGAGTATAATTAAAATGAGACCATTGGGGTTTGACTATTATACGACCATTGGTCAATATGACCTCTGGAAACTAAACGTTTCGATTATTGTCTCTAAATACAAGTAATCTTGGTTAATTAACATAGAAATAAGATTTGATGGCCTCACCCAGTAGTCTTGGACCAATCAAATCCCATCTAACAGAACATGGTAAGGAAGTATTAATATAATCTAGTAACCTTGATTAAGTAATGTTATTCTAAAAAATGGTTAAAACGGTTTAATAAATTATTAGTCAAGTATTAGTTTTTCGGGGTGAATAGTGTATTTTAATTAAAAATTTAATTAAAAATATTTAAAAAATTATTTTTATAAAATGGATTTCAGTTTTGAACTCAAAGCATCGATATTGTGTTAAGGTATCTTTTTGGGAGTTTTCTGAAAAAGTTGAATTTTCAGTGAATATTAAAAATACAGTTTTAGGGTTTCAGTATGTTTAATGACTTTATAACCGTGTAATGATGATGTCATGAGATATTTTAAGGGATGGTAGAATTTTTAATAGTGAGATAAGGTGTGAGGTGTCCCAAGTGGCCAATACCATGAAGAAATACCACTTGTTTTTCCAAAACCAGCAATGAGGTGTCCCTTGGACATTAATTCCTTGTCCCCTCACTTTCCCTATAAATACAAAGCCATCCTCTCATCCATTAGACTCCAAAATCTCCCCCAAAGAAGCTCTGGTCTCATTACCTCCCAAGAATTCCTACCAATGTGCCCCAATCCCTCAAGGTCCCAACCATTGAGTTTTAAGAGTTACGTTTTAAGGTACGGGGTCCAAACACTCTCTTTCTTTTCAAATACTCTCTTTTAAGTCATTTTCTTTATGCTCCATGTTATTATATTCTAGGATGTTATTTTATATTCATATTACTGCACTTTTCATGTTCATATGATGAAATATCCCCTATTACTCTCATCTTCTAGTTTTATGAATGTTTAAGTGGCACCGTTAGACTGCCGAAATTTTTGTAACATATTCTTTCACCCTTCTCATTTTCAAGTTCTATTTTCTTGTCAAGTCATTCAAATTCCATTTTATTTTCGGGTATGATCTCTATATCTATCATAATTATCTTTTATGTTCATATTATTAGAGACCCTATTTTAACTCTTCAATTTACTTTTTTGAAGTTTAAGTGACTCTGTTAGGCTACCGAATTTTTAAGTTGTTCTTTCACCCTTATCGTTTTCAAGATCTATTTTCATGTAAAGTCTTTAAAATTTATTTTTATTATGTTGGGGTATGATATCTATATCTATAATACTGATATTCTATGTTAATATGATGAGAGACCCTATTTGATATCGTCAATTCATTTTTTTGATGTTTAAATGATGCCATTAGGCTGTCAAATTTTTAAGGGATTCATTCAGCTTTCTCATTTTTCAAAGTTCTACTTTCATGTAAAGTCTTTCAAGTTAATTTTTATTATGTTGGGGTATGATCTCTATATCTATAATACTAATCTTTTATTTTCATATGATGAGAGACCCTATTTCATCTCGTCAATTCATTTTTGTTGAAGTTTAGGTGACGCTGTTAGGCTGCTGAATTTTTAAGGGATTCACTCACCTTTCTCATTTTTCAAAGTTCTAATTTCATGTAAAGTCATTCAAGTTCATTTTTATTATGTTGGTGTATTATCTCTATATATATAATACTTATCTTTTATGTTCATATTATTAGAGACCCTATTTGATCTCATAAATTTTTTTTTGAAGTTTATGTGACGCCGTTAGGCTGCCGAATTTTCATAAGTGAAATCTTATTTTTGTCTTCCTTTCATGTTATTCATTTCATAAGTTATATCTTTAAATTTTCATTACCATGTTCTTAAATACTTTATATTCTATTCTCTCACTGTTTTATGTATAATTTATGAGTGGGTGACCCATTACCCCTCTCTTTTCAATGTTTTCTAAAACCTCATAACATAGCTGTTATGCTGTAGAATTTCCATCTCAAAATGTCTCTCTCTTATTCTCAAATTCATATATTTTATTAATTTAATAATCAAATCACATTCTTATAAAGGGTTATTCACATATATACCAAAATGTTCTATTTTATATTCTGGTATTTATATACATGATACCCGTTTTCCCTTTCCGTGGGTTTAATGTGAAATAAAGATCATATCTTTAAAGTAGTTTGCAAAACATTATGATTATGAAATGAAACCCATTTCTTTTATGCTATATGGGTTGTTTATGAAATGATTGATGATGATATATGTGGATCACATGATAATAAAGACAAATTAAGGGTTCGCCCTGATACCGCTCTAATGCATTGGGTAAAGACTTAATCTCTAGAGATGACCATTTTTTAACGATGCCTTGGTGAATAACCTTGGTAATTTTTAATGAATCCTTGGGGATGGACCTTTGTGAAACGGAAATGATTGCCAATATTAAATTTTGTATCCAAATCTTCATGTTATGAAATAAATTGTTTTTTTATGATATTCCTCATTATTTATTTCTCATGCTTTAATGTTCTTTTTCTTGACATTGTTGATGTATCTCAAGTTCACTTGTTAAATGTTTCCCCTTGTTTCACATACTCAGAATTCTGCTCACCCTTTCCTTTGATGTATTATCCAAGGTAATGAGATGTGGTAATAAACCTTGGATGAACATAAGGATAAGTCTTTCAAGTGTTTAAGAAGAATATTTTATGTTTTCATGTTTTAAGATCCTGGTTTCCAAGACACTAAAACTTAAAGATCCTCAGTTTTGTAAAATGTAATGAAAAGTTATGTTATAAAAAGGAGGGATGCTATAGTTAGTATCAAAGGATGGTTTAGTTAATTGTGGAAATTAAGATATGAAAAATTTAGTAATAACCCATTAGAAAAGTTTAAATATAGGAAATCAACCTTGTATTTTGGTGAGTATTGAGTAAGTTGTTTATCAAGAAAATACATCCTTGTATGGATACGAGCAGGTAGAGGTGACTCCAAAATAGATGTACATAGTGGTAAAACCTAAAAACACTGCTTGAGCTAGACTCGAATGGGAACAGGTACACTTCAATGGGACTTTCTTCACTCTTGGTTACGACACTCTTGGGGGGTATGCTTTGGTAAATTCATAAGCTTAGTATGAACCATTATTAAAGGAACAAAGATAAAATAAAATAATGATCCACATAAGAATATATGATAATTGATAACCTAGATTGGATCCTAGGGGATCACAAGTTAGGGTATACTTTACTTCATTTAGTTTATCCTTCTATGCTTAAGGTTTCCTTTTAATGATTATTGGCTACTTATTTAAGCCCCTAATTATACTTTATTTTATTAGTTAATGATGGGAAATGGAAGAACATGTCCCAACAACCAATGTGATAGGAAATGTGACGATTTCCCTATTAATATGATAGAGATTACGAGAGATCATGTTGAACATATTGTGATTATGCCAAACCAGCTATCAAAAATCACAATTACTAATTGGTACCTATTTGAATGCTCAAATTCATCAAGGAAGAAGAATAAAAAGTCTCAAGGATGTTCATCTGATAAAGTTGATAAGGGAAAGAAGACCCAATTTATTTTTTGAAAAAAGTGTGGGAAGAGGCACCAAGGATAATGTCACAAAGGAACCAGGAGATGTTTTAAGTGTGGGAATATAGGGAATAAAGTAGCCAATTCCATTAAAAAATGGATCATGTGATGAATGGAGATAAGGTTCGATATAATGTACCTTATTCATTTCGATGTCGTAAATGTGTAGAAGTTAGAAATTATCCAAGGCAATGATCTCCTGTAATGGGTGAGAAGCATGATGAGCATCAACAATCTTCAAGGACAAGAGAACAATGCAAGTCCTATGCTGAGATGGATCATGATGACTGAAGTACATGTATCTTCTTCGCAATAATTGTCTATGTCATGTTGTATTTTAGTTTGTGCTCTATGAGAATATCTTTTATGTTTTCTAAGATCATCCAGTCACTACCTAAGATGATTTTATATCATCAATGAAAAAATTTATTGTTATGTACCACATGTTGATGTAGTGAAGCTGTTCTCATTAAAAAAATAGGGTGATTAGGGGATTAAAAGGTGATTATTATTTTGGAAGACCTTCACTATTTTGGGAACCCTATTTGATCGAGGTAAATAGATTACTACAGTAATTTATTTGAGTAGTAAAGGTTGACTTATATTTTGAAGAATCGATGAATTTAAGGTGGACTTATTGTAATTTAGGTTACATATGGAAATGATTAACCTATATTGGGGAAAATGTGATTATGTTAGTTACTTTTGTTATAAGATGATTAGATTTGTTGATGTTGTTTGAAGATGAACGATAAAGGCTATCTTGGAAGACTATGCTATGAGATCGTTATTATAATTGTGTTTCAATCTTAGTTTGTTTATTTTGAGGAGTTTTAAGGAAAGTTATTTATGGAATGGTCTACGATGAACCTTGAGTAGTACAATGGAATTTTGAAGATTTAAAAGTAGTTTCTCTTCCTATGGGATCCTTTCTTTTTGAAGAGTTGTTTTATCTCAACCCTTGTGTTTTTGGGATAATGTTTAAAGATAGAATAAATTTATATATAATCTTTTGTGGATTACGTGACTCTCAAGAAGATGATTATTGTGTTTTAAAGAGAACAATTGTTTTTGAATGCTCATTGTTTGGAGAAAAGATTAGTTTTGGTAGAAACTTATTAAAGGATGAAACTCTACTTGAAGGTAGGTATATTTCCTTATTTTTTTGTTCTATGTAGTAAATGAATTCCCCAAAATTATGAAAAGGAATGTAAAACCAAAAAGTTGATGGTTTACATTTCCTACTAGGTAATCAAAGACCGTTTACACAAACCATAAGTTTGGGAGTCTCTCATGGTTAACTTTCTCCTAATCATGTTTTCCATCACTCTCCCTCAGAACGTGGACCTTTGTTTTCTCCACCATGTCCATGTTTTCCTACATGGAATCCTAGTGTTGGTTAACTCAGTTGACCTTTGTACTTCCATTTCTTTCATTTAAAGTAATAGTTTTACTGACTACTTTTCTAATGTGGTACTTTCAATGAAATTTCAAAAGCTGATCTTAAAAATTGCGAGGACGCAATTTATTAAGGGGGGAAGATTGTAACGACCCGAAATTTTGAATAAATCATGTTTCCTAATTTTGTGTGTTATTTTATTTTTTTATACTCAACAAAACTATTTCATTTGATAACATGAGTATAATTAAAATGAGACTGTTGGGTTTTGACTGTTATATGACCATTGGACAATATGACCATTGGTCAATATGACTGCTGGAAACTGAATGTTTCGATTATTGTCTCTAAATAAAAGTAATACTGGTTAATTAATATAGAAAGAATATTCGATGGCCTCACCCAGTAGTCTTGGACCGATCAAAGCCCATCTAACAGAACATGGGAAAGAATTATTAATATAATCTAGGAACCTTGATTATGTAATGTGATTCAATAAAATGGTTAAAAAATGGTTTAATAAATTATTAGTCAAGTATTAGTTTTTTCAGGTGAATAGTGTATTTTAATTAAAAATTAAATTAAAAATATTTAGAAAATTATTTTTATAAAATGGATTTCATTTTTGAACGTAGATCATCGATATTATGTTAAGGTATTTTTTGGAAGTTTTCTGAAAAAGTTGAATTTTTAGTGAATAGTTTAAATACAGTTTTAGGGTTTCTGTATGTTTAATGACATCATAACTGTGTAATGATGATTTAATGAGATATTTTAAGGGATGGTCGACTTTTGAATTGTGAGATAAGGCGTGAGGTGTCCCAAGTGGCCAATACCATGAGGAAATACAACTTTTTTTCCAAAACCACCAATGAGGTGTCCCTTGGCCATTAATGCCTTGTCCCTTCACTTTCCCTATAAATACCAAGCTATCCTGTCATCAATTCGACTCCCAACTCTCCCCCAACAAAATATATGGTCTCATTACCTCCCAAGGAGTCCTCCCAAGGTACCCCCAATCCCTCAAGGTCCCAACCTTTAAGTTTTAAGAGTTGCGTTTTAAGGTAAGGGATCCAAACTCTCTCTTTCTATTCAAATACTCTCTTTTAAGTCATTTATTTTATGCTCCATGTTCCTATGTTGGAGGATGTTATTTTATATTCCTCTTAATGGAATTTTAATTTTCATTTCATGAGAGATGCCCTCTTACTCTCATCATTTCGTTTTAAGAATGTTTAAGTGGCACCGTTAGGCTGCCGAAATTTTTGTAACGGATTATTTCACCCTTCTAATTTTCATGTTCTATTTTCTTGTCAAGTCTTTCAAGTTAATTTTTATGTTTGTGTATGATCTTTATATATATCATACTGATATTTTATGTTAATATGATGAGATACCCTATTTTATCTCTTCAATTTATTTTTTTGAAGTTTAAGTGATGTCGTTAGGCTGCCGAACTTTTAAGGGATTCGTTCAGCTTTCTCATTTTTCAAAGTTATACTTTCATGTCAAGTCATTAAACTGACTTTTAATTATGTTGTGGTATTATATTTATATCTATTATAATGATATTTTATGTTCATATTATGATATACCCTATTTGATCTCTTCAATTCATTTTTCTGAAGTTTAAATGACGCTGTTAGGCTGCAGAATTTTTAAAGGATTCGTTCACCTTTCTCATTTTTCAAAGTTCTACTTTCATGTCAAGTATTTCAAGTTCCTTTTTATTATGTTGGGGTATGATATATATATATATCATACTGATATTTTATTTTCATATGATGAGAGACCTTATTTGATCTCGTCAATTCATTTTTGTTGAAGTTTAGCTCACGCCGTTAGGCTGCAGAATTTATAAGGGATTCGTTCACCTTTCTCATTTTTGAAAGTTCTACATTCATGTCAAATCTTTCAATTTCCTTTTTATTATGTTGGGGTATGATCTCTATATCTATATTACTGATCTTTTATTTTCATATGATGAGATACCCTATTTGATCTATTCAATTCTTTTTTTTTGATGTTTAAGTGACGCCGTTAGGCTGCTGAATTTTCATAAGAGAAATCATATTTTTGTCTTCCTTTCATGTTCTTCATTACATATGGTATATTTTGAAATGTTTACTACAATGTTCTTAAATTATTTATATTCTGTTCCCCTACTGTTTTATTTTTCATTTATGAGTGGGTGACCCATGTCCCCTCTCTTTTCAATGTTTTCTAAAACCTCATAACATAGCCATTATGCTGCATAATTTCTGTCTCAAAATGTCTCTCTCTTATTCTGAAATTCATTTATTTTATCAAGTGAATACTAAAAGATATTTCTTCTAAAGTGGTATTCACATATATATCAAAATTTTCTATTTTAAATTCTGGTATTTACATACATGAGACCCACATTCCCTTTCTGTAGGTTTAAAGTGACATAAAGATAATATCTTTAAAGTAGTTTTTAAAACGTTATGATTAGGAAATGAAACCCAATTCTTTTATGATATATGGGTTGTTTATGAAATTATTGATGATGATATATGTGGCTCATATGATAATAAATAAAAATGAATGGTATTCCCTGATAGGGCTCCAATTCATTGGGTAAAGACTTAATCTCTAGACATGAACATTTTTTAACGGCGCCTTGGTGAATAACCATGGTAATTTTTAATGACACCTTGGGGATGGACCTTGGTGAAACGGAAATGATTTTCCATAATAAATGTAGTATCCATGTCTTCATGTTATGAAATATGTTATTTTTATTATGATATGCCTCATGATTTCTTTCTCATGCCTTAAAGTTCTTTTTCATGAAATTGTTGATGTGTCTCAAGTTCACATGTTAAATGTTTCCCCTTATTTCACTTACTCGGCCTTCTGCTCACCCTTTCCTTTGATGTATTCTCCCATGTTATGAGATGTAGTAATGAACCTAGGATGAACATAAGGATAAGCCTTTCAAGTGTTTACGAAGAATGTTTTATGTTTTCATGTTTTAAGTTTCTGGTTTCCAGGACACTAAACCTTAAAGATCCTTAGTTTTGAAAAATGTAACGAAAAATTATGTTTTAAAAAGGTATGTTGCTATAGGAACTCTATTAAATTCTCTAATTCATAGAAAATTTTGATGGAAAAGATCTTCCCTTCCTCAAGCTAGCGATTAAAGGATTCCCCTACCAATGGGGCAAAGAATTCCAATTAACCTTTGACTGTAAGAAGTTGTATCTGGTACAACCACCATTCCTAATACTACCAATGGAATAGAATATACTAATATTATAAACTCCCTCCATTGAATGACCAATGAAAACCCTATTCACACATAAGAACAATGTGGTAAGTGAAAATCATCTCTACTACCTCATCCAAATGATTCTTGGTATCGAGAACCAATACATTGATGATGAGAAGAACTAACCCAAACTCATATTTGTAGTATATTGTTAGTTACACAAGGATGATTACCCTGAGTGGGGGTGAATCTGGGTATGAATAATTTAAAATTAAAGCCTGTTCTGATCTTGTTTCACTATTATCAAAAACCCTCTTTTCTCTCTTTCCTGTTTCACAATATAAATGGAAAGTAAAACATGCACAGGACATAACAATTTTTACTTGGTTCACCCTCACTAGGCTACGTCCAAGGAGCATACACCAGCAATGTGCCGATGTACCATATTCACTCTAAGCACACTTCTGTTTACAAGGTTCGAGATAGATCACTTCTATTCCTATGCTCACCGCCATTAAAAAGTTTAGGGTCCGCTCACTACTTTCCCAAGGGTCACTCCCTTAGTATCTCTCTTTGGCTCACTACCGGTTGAGAGGATCACCTTCCTTATCTTCCTCTACTCACTACTCTAGAAGGACTCCACTCACAGTTTATAGACCTGTATATCTCTTAATTTTCATGAAGGAACTCATCTTCCTCTATATGTAAATTCTCTGTTGAAGTTCAACATTTACCCGTAAATGAATCTCACTTTGCACTAAAGGTATCAGGAAATATTCCATCTTTCACGCAACCCTAAAATACTTCTGTGAATCAACCTTACTTGGCGCACAGGTCTAACCTGGTGCACAATTATCGATGTGCACGTCACAACTGGCATGCGAGTCACTTCAAACACTTGTGAGACACAATATTCTTTGACTCCAAAACTGCACGACTCACCTCATTACTTGCACAAACCACCTCAGGTGTGAAACTAACACTTTGAATGCAACTTCCTACACTGGCGTGCAAGTCCTCCTGCGCGACCACACACCACATGCACGACCACCACACCTACGCGATGGGAGAACTGCTTTTTCTAAGTGTTGAACTCCCTTAAAGTGAGGAGGGTTGGTCCTGTATTTATAGGAATTTGGTCAACCAACGCGATGGCGTGAAAGTGTCCCCTCGGCGGGAAAGTCCCGGCGCGTAGGTTTCTTCCCCTACAAGACACATGTACGACCCTATTTCCGTTGCCATATTTCAAAGATCTGATCTGGAAAAACATATGGCGCACAGCTTTCCAACCCTCCTAGGCATCGGCGTGCAGGTCCTTTCATGGTGTACAAGAAACATTGCAAAAACCACTTTTCTTCATTTGTTGATTTTCAGGCACAAAAATTTGGCAAACACTGGAAAAAAACACCACCTTGTATCGGTTCTTTTTGTACAGCCTCCAGATCATCCATTCCTTTGTCGATGTTCTTGAATCAAACATTGATCATTAACCACAACTCTTGAACTCGACAGTACACTATGAAATCCCATTTGTCAACAAATCTGATTGTCATGGTTTTCTTTTTCAAAAAATAACATAATATTTTTCCACTTTTTCAACAAACACAATCACCTCTAAAATGCATCAATTATACCTTAAGGGATTTATTCCCAATATATATAATCTGAGGAACTTATTTTATAACCACAAAGTCCATTTGGTCTCTTGAATTGATCTGATCAAGTAATTCCTTGTCTCTCCCATGTTGACTGGACATCTGGATTGATGGGACATTAATGCTTAGCAATAAAACATTCAGTTCGTATCATAAATATTTGTGAAAGGGAAATCCCTATCTGATTTTCTTCCAGCACATCCTAATCCAAAGAGAACAATGGTTGACACCATGTTTCTTGATGGTGACATTTTCTCTGCACATGAATCCCTTCAGACATGGGATATATATTTTGGTGGAGGCTCCCAAAGTATTATTAGCATGAAGCTGGAAAATTTGATACTCAATCAGGTAATATTCAGAAAATTATTTTTTTAAGAGAAAAAAATTCGAAAGTTTTTATCATTATCAAAAGTCTTTATAAATAATTAATTATAATAATAATAACTCATTGATAGATTAGTATTATCCTTACATCTAAAAATATCCTACCTAAATATAAAAATGGATGTAATGATTGTGATAAAAAATATCAATGGTGAATACTCCACCAAAAGAATGAATTGTACCCTCTAACAGGCTAAATTATGGAAATAATGGAAGATTTCCATTTTGAGCCACACTGCAACATGTTCCATGATCATGGAATTATCTTTTCAATGCATTCGCTAATGCATCCACAGTCTTGGTCAACCCTTTTCAGGATGAAGTAATCATATGTATAACCGTTTAAGGAATTGTGTAATCAATAATACTCTATGATATGGAAGAAATAAATCGGTTCGGAACTTCCCTAGATCCTAATGAACTGATTTCAAATCCTATATGGATGGAAGCCATAAGTAGTTATCTCTAAAATGGGACTGTCATGATAGATCGAGCCGGAAGGGATCTTATTTGATGGTGAGAATATAATTTTTTCTTTCAAGATGGTTCAAATGAGAAGAAACCCATTTAAAGGATAATATTTTATGGTATCCTCCTTATATTCATAAAAAAAGATACATTCCCACCCCCATGGAAAAATTCCATGTGTGATCGTGTAGTTCTATTCAATCGTGGACCAAGCTATCCCACCAAATCAAGAGGTTGGGTTACTAATAAAAAACACTAACACTTGACTATGTGGAATTCACTAGGACGTGTAATTCTTTCCATATCCTTTAAAAATCCATCCATCAACTCATGGATATTCTATATATAACTAAATATTATTGGTTGTATTTTATATAAAGAATAGATTTTGTGGTGTCGTATCCCCCAGCCACAAATAAAATATTTAAGTATATCATTAATGATACCTACTTCTTCTCCATATGGGTAGATGAAAGACCTTTTAAATAAGTTTTTATGAAGAAAATCATAATCATCATAAAGTCCCATATCATCACTATATTCAAAATCCATCACACAATAATGATATAAAATAGAACCAAATTTTGTTCTACATTTTCAAAGAAACTATTCGTAGAGTACCACATCATGTCAAGTCACTCATCCCACTATCATGTAATAGAAAATGGTAAGATATAAGCCTTCAATAATATTCTACCCAATATACTCTAGTTAATGGCGATCAACTACAATAAGTCTTGTGAAGAAAAATCCTCCATGCTATATGGGCCTCTCATACCACCATGTGCACTGCTAAAAAATCCACACTATATTCAATGTTGTACGCGACTAAGGCAGTGGTACCCATAGAATTACAAATTAATTCATTCTATATTTCCTTTTACAAACAACCCTCAGAGGATGAATAATAAAAAAGTGACTAGATGAAGTGGAGTGGATTGGGGAGAATAGGTTTTGTACATTTGACAAACTTAAAGTGCATCAGAATCAGAATGAACGATCCTTTAATAAAAAATTATGCCTCAGTTTATTACTCCAAGGAAAATGATAATTGGCTCACAAAACCCCATTTTTACTAGGAAATAATCCTCTAAAGATGGTCCAAAAATGGAAAGTATCATATATTTAAAATAAGGTCTATCATAATGAAGTTTACTCACTATAAACAATATATGGGGAGTGTACCACACCTACCAATGTAATATTTATGAAGAAATACTTATCATAAATATCCTTAAGACTCATTTTCCTAACAATTGGACTTTAAATATCATAGAATCAATCATCCTGATCCCGATATATTAATTTATATGAATGAAGTCAAAACAAAAAGACATTAAACTGAATATCATCTCATGTCCTAATATCATGATGTTCAATTGTATACAGTTTGCCTTGGTAAAATCATGCTAAACTACATAAATTCATCATTTCCATACTATGTTAAACTATACAAAAGCATTCCCTAGCAATAAGAAATAAAACTACATAATTCATATCATCTTGGAAGAAATAATTTGAACACAAAACAACCGTCATCCTCACTACAATGTGTTAAAAAGCTTGGATAAGTCCTCACTTTGTGAAATTAAATATCTGATAAATCATCATCATAGATATAATTCACTGCACATGAGTTATTCCTGTGCAGAAGAAATATGAAGTGCCCCATCCATATGTGATAATATAATCCACATAAAGATACTCTTCATTCAAGAACTACATGAAACTTGATTCCTTCCATTAAAGGATACATAGTGATTCCCTAACCTCCTTTCATGGGCCTTGCTATGATATTTCTTTTCTTTCACTTTGGGTGACCCATGTCCTTACTTCCTAATATAAAATTGCATGGATCTCCAATATTTCCCCTTTTTCATGATAAGGAACCCTTGTTCATACCACACGACATTAAACTATGTGGCTGATATCCTTCCCATGTGACATTAAACATCATGATTTTTTAGAACTATGTACATCATGATTCTTATTCTAATGAGATACATAGGGATTCCAGGATCCTATATCCTTTCCCAGCCACCAAATGATAAAAATGACCATTTATTTTATCCAATTACCTCAACATCATGGGGAAGCATTACCATTCCTTGTTTCTCACACCAATCATAGCTCATGAGATATTAGTAAGTTTGGTAAGGAATAACCTCACGTGGTCAAGTCATATCAATTCGTGATAGGGTTTCCATTGTCTTGGATACAAGACCTAAAAAAGGCCCAACAAGAGTCCTCACTACATGAAATTAAACTACATGGTTGATGTCCTTTCATTATGACACTAAACTACAAATTATTCTAGAACTGCATGTGGCTTTATTCCTATAGTCACATGATATGTAGTGATGCTCGTATATAAGATCCTAGGCCATGTCAGAAAAAATGAACATTAAAATTCCCCCATATACACATACATATAAAACATACATAGGGATATTTTTAAAGAAATACATCTGTCCTGATTCCATCCATCACAGGATAAATAGTGAAATAGAGACCCACATTATTGGGTCTAGCCATAATATTCCCTTTACATGTAGAAGATCCCTTGTCCATGACGTGTGATGTTAAACTATATTGTTTCTCATGAACTACACATGGATTTATTATTGTCGTCATGGGATATGTAGTGACACACATACCTCTAATTCAAGGCCTTGATATGAAAATCCATGAAGAAAAATGGCCCCGTTTTTGTATGGGGACGACTTGTGTTCAGTTTATCCAATTCAAAAACTACGTGTGGATTTATTCCTACCCTAACATGATACATAGTGATGTATGTATATCTGATTCTTGGGTCCAACCATGATAAAACAAAATATTTTACAAATCGTTGTGTATGGGTCAAACCTGAATATAGAACTTCCCCCATATATATAATGTCAAAGTAATACATGTTCAATTTTCCTATGTAAAACTCATATATCCATATGTATTGTTTGTGAAAATAATATATATTGCACAATTTATCAAATTGGTCCCCATGCCCTTACCGCATGATGTTAAAATTCAAGGAGGAAAATACATCCTTATCACAAGATGTTAAACTACTAGGAAAATTCACTGGTCACATGGCATTTAAACTATATTCCAAATACATCCCCACTATAAGATATTAATCTATTTATACCATCACTCATTTTTTAATCCCTTATAAAGGGACCACAGAATATCAACCACAGTAGACCTGTGTATGATGTGCTTAAATCATCTTTTAAGCACCATAATCCGTGAATCACACTTCATGAACTGGGAGCCTTGGGTTTCCACAAGCCTTCCATGGACCATGAAAAAAGATAACCTATTTCAATAGACCATTTGTTTGACTATGTATGTATGCCTAGTGCTCTTGGATATAATCCTATGGTCATCAAATAAATGTGTCACTTTTCAGAAAAGGATTTCTAATCTTGTGATCCCTAACATCATCATTGAAAAACTCAACACCTCAGTGCGTTCTGGGAATTTACCAATATGATTTTACCATATCATTAATCATGAATAGATAAAATAGATTCATGATTTATAACACTTCCATCTCCTTCTCAGAAAGATGTGGGAGTACTTGTATCCTTAGGTATCCTAAATAGTTTATCGTGTAACAATCCTCTCATATTAGTTCTAAATGTTCCATGACCATACACTTCCTACACATTGTTCAAAATTGTATGACCATAATGTCTACCCTTTGGAGGTCCAAATTGAAAGACCTTAAACTTATTGAGATAAAGGCACAAAATTGGTCAGTTTGAAAACCCAAAAATGTTAACTTGTGAAAAATTTATGTCGTAACCCACATAAATATTCATCTCTAGATTTTGTTAAAATAATAGGGTGTAAATAAATGGGGCATAAATCGTGTAGGTTACCCTTTGTGATAATAGTAAAAACTATGTTATGGTTGTTGGAACTTCGGTCTAGGAAATTTTAGTTTAATGATTTTCCCCATCTCCTCACCATGATGACAAGATTTCTAGATACTGACACAACTTTAAGGTTGCTCGAAACCTCTATGAACATTACATTTCCAATAAATCATACTGTTTTATTTGAGTGAATTAGATCACCATATATCTTCCATGGCCCTTTGAAAATATAACCTAATTTAGGGGACCCTTTTTTTTATATGAATGTCTTTCTATATCCCCATCATATGTACCTATGATCATCAACAAAATATGCCACTCTTAAAAAAGAGATTTCATAACCTTATGATCCCAAATGCCACTATGGAAGAAGTTAGAACCTTAGTGTGTTCAGGGCCATTCTTAGCACAATTTTCTCATATCATACTCATAACATGAACACTTTGGACCATGATTTACAATATCCATACCAAAAATATTCATGTGGAATTTACACCCTTATCATCACATCATCATGTTTGGAACCCTTTCATATTGTTGTAATGTGACGCACCATTCCCAAACCATTTGATGGATCGCATCCCATGATTTCAAACAAAAGATTATAGGGCTCAATCTTAATAATCAAAATCATGAATTTCCCCTAGGTGGAAGAAACATTCTTGGATAGATTTTATTTCTATACACTACCTCATCATTCGGATGTTTGAGTCTTAGTAAAATTTTCATGTCCCTTGGAATGGATTGGATACCATTTTTAATTGACCATGCTATTAATGCATATGGGCTCAAACATACCAACTAAAGGAATCTCCACCTTTCAAGAAATGAACTCTAATACATGTGAGCCATAGAATCTCTATAGAAGAACCTAGATCCATAGGGTGTTATTGGTTATCCCCGACATGTCTGTCCATCACATATTCATTAACGCAGACTTTTTTGTCAGGACTTAAATTACCCATATTCCAACTATCAGTCTGGACCTAACATCCCTAGTATTTCTCCCGCGATCAACATCACAACCATATAACTTCCATGACCCTTGGAAAATAGTAAATACACCTCTATTTGAAAATTATGCCGACTCAAACAGATTTTAACTACCAACAATAGGCATATTGTCATTGTTGGAAAGGAGCTATAATCCTTTTGATAAAAAACATGATAGAAATAATAATACTAGGGTGTTCCTGGACATTCATAGAATGTATATACTATATTCCATGGTCATCGATCAATCCATGGAATGGAGACATTAATCTTCATGGAATATAATTTTCTGGGCTAAATGAACGTAAACATCAGTAATAAAAGTTTGAGATAAATGAACCCAAACTACATAAAAAGAAGGTCTATGATAAAAGTCACTAAAATATAAAAATTGAAATTTTTAGCTAAAATTTATGAAACTAAATCAATTTAAGGTGTGATGTAAAAGACCCAAAATTAAAGGAATAGATAGTCCAAGCTAAAAGACCCTATGTTATTATGATAGAATCTATGAGATAAAATTTTGTAAATTATTTTCCTAAGATACACTATGTGAAAGTCCCTAAACTATAACAAAAAAGTAAATTAATTTCTCACTATGCCCATTTATTTTTTAATATTATAGATCACTCTACCTCTAGGAAAAATATTGTACCATGATTATCCATATGCGAATCATGAAATCCCAAAATATATGGAGAAAATATTTTAGTATAGAATCTCATGTTGGTGGTAATTAATGATCCTTTCTTGAAGAGAATGTAATATGATTTAAATATTAAAATTTAGGAATTCATGTTTAAATTATATTATTTAAATGATGGGGTTTGTAGATGATTCATGGAACATCAGACCAGTGAAATGTTTTGATCATTAAAAATAAAATAAAAATGGGCAATAACATATAAAATTCATAAGATCAATTCATTAATAGAAAATAGTGTAGGAATATCCACATTTCAGAATCTATCTATGGAATTCATGAAATAAAAATACATATCAATGATTAAAATAAAATAATAATTTATAATAAAATTTGGATAAATCAACAAGATTCTAATGGTATGAATAATTGGAGTTCGAAAGTGGTCCCTGCACTTCAATGAATTCTATCCAAGGACAATGTTACTAAATCAGTGTTGAAAAATATTCTTCTCTTCTTGGAGCAGTTTCCAATTGGAATGATAACTATGAGAGGTAATACCCAGGGTGAGCTATGATTATATCATATCTCCTTATCTATACTTTTAAGACATCCATTTGTTCCTGAAAACTAGATATGAATTTGTGATGTATGTCCAATAACTTCGAGGTCTCCTTCATTTGTTTGACTAAGAGAGTGGTGTCTCCAATATCATGCAATTCATTATAAATTGTAGAAAAATATTACCAATTATAGATTATTTGTCTCCTAATTTAATACAACAGATGGAGGTCAATGACTTCAACCATGAGCTCTTGAAATTGTAGATGAAGGCATTCCTCTAGTTCATGAAATGTTTCTAGAGGATTTTAAGTAATCAGGGTTTGAATCTACAACCAAATAATCTTGAACAATGATTGAGCCTCTATGGCTGATGGAGTGGGTATGTTAAGGGGAGGAATAACAATTTGATATGAAGAAGGTATAGGATAGGATGTAACATATGTCCTCCCCCCAACAAGAATATCATCCATTTCTCATGTTGATGGGCCATCCTTATTAGAATATTCTGCCCTGCTGATGGTATAATCATTACTAGGATTAGGGGGCTTCCTCAAAGACTCACCTGAATCATGAATCAACCCCATCATTTCTACCAATAATGGGGTCTTTGATGCATAGAGTTTTTCCACATGGTCGACCATACAATTTAGCAAACCACCCAGACAGACTACTACCCAAAACATGGAATAGTAATATGATAAGAAGAAGTGGTGTTATATGGTCGAAGAATAATCTCAATAATAGTGTCTTGATGTTCCAATATCATCAAAAACTGATTGATGATTCTGGTATGTTTTTTTCCCCACATGTTAACCTAGTAGAGTGGGGAAAACCTTCAGACATAGAAAAACAGGCAAGAAAACATATAGGGGGTATACGGCTCACCGATGATTAGATCATCCATCCTGAAAATATGAACCCCATCAAAAAGGTATATATTGTATGACCATTTTGTCAAATTTTCCATAACCATTATAAAAAATTAGTCCATGTAGGACAGGATAAGGTATGAAATCAACGATATTGGTATGTTTAAACACATTGGAGACCGCATCCAGGCCTAACGACATTCCCCCAGCAATAAATATGTTTATAAACCTCAGACTACCTAAGGTACTGGGGATCCCAATAGAATTTTAGTATTTTAAGTGGTAAAAATTTACTCCTATATAACCAAATAAAATCTGGAAAGGACCATTAATCCAATAGGGGTTTTCCATATGGATGTTGACAAAGAGATGGTAGAGACATTCAAGAGTCGACAACACTAGATTGAGGGGCCACCCAACTTTTAGTAATGATTCAATCAAAAATGTACTATATTGGATTTCATAACATGCATCCCCATTTTCAAAAATTCATCCATTAAAAAAAGTTCATAAAACATCCCAACATGTGTCTTGTCAATACATCCCGACCAAGATGAAAAACCCATGAGGTTTGAATTCTGGATTATAAGATTTCCTTGTACGAACTTGCTCTATCACTAACAAGGTGTGTAGTTAACTGATGGGGGAGAATAGCTGTCAGTTATCTTTTATGTGATATAGGAAAATATTGATCCAATCGTTGAACAATACGACCGAGTTCATGAACAGCTACTTTATTAACTTTTTCTTCATGATTTTGTTCAAGTCCCCTTCCAATATTGGAGTGTATTCTGAGTCATCCTAGACATCTATGGTAGGAAGGATGTCATCTTACATCTCTCTTAGTGGATATATCCAACTCAGTTGATAAATATCCTAAAGACTGATTCCTACCTTTACATGTGATCGACGAAATGAGTTTCTTCCAATGCACCAATGACTAAAAATTTCTATGAGATGTTTAGACTAGAGTTAGATAATGAATTAGGAAACCCACATGATTTCATTGATATTTACTCCATATAGATGGTCATAAAACTCCAAAAAATCTTCTTGACCTAGAAATACCATTCCCATTCATCAGAAAATATTCCACCATGTCACAGATCCTATTTCAAGCTCCAACTGCCTCCTGATTTGGTCAAAGAAGAGATGAGTATGTAGAAATATCTCTGACTGATGGGACAGTGAGAGAAGTAGTAGATATATAGATCCAATGGGGTATTTTTTAACATATAATATAACCCATAGGACCATGCTACAACCAATTAGTAATCATCAAAAACGAAAATGTAAATGAAGTCAAGAGAAGTTGACACCTGGCTAGGTAGAAGGTTATTCTTCAGAAGAGGGATGATGACGTCATCCCATAGGAAAAACCAATTTAAGTTATGTTTGTGCGATAAAGCATAAATATAGAGCCTATAAGAGAGAATTCCTTTCAAAACCTCATTTTCATAGTGCACAAGATATTGAAGGTCATCATTATGATTCCTTGAAACCATATCCCTCTGGATAACTATAACCAAAGATATATGATGAGATCTCGATTCCATTGGCACAAAATAATTTGTATAAGTCATATGAGTGAAATCCCATTAAAGGAAATGTATAATGTCTAGAAGCCTCATTCCCATCTCATGAATCAAACAAGGATACATAATCGTATAAAGAACTCATTAATTGCTTGGATCACAATGTTTTCATTGACCATATAAAATAGAAAAAATATTTTTTATTTCACTCACGATTTCATGACCTTGACATGGTCACAAGATCTATATATAGATCATGTTTTTATGTTTTTAAGCCACAAAATATTGTAGAAAACTAAATGAATTCATTGTTTTTAATATAATGAAATTTAAAAAAATTATGAAGCTAGATTCATGGTTGATTTAGACAACCACCTTGGAAAAACATATATTGTGAACGAGTTCTCATGAAAAGGTTTCACGAATGGGTCTCTAGATCAGTTCCTGTAAGAGAGTCTTGTGATTGGGTCATGGGATATACATGGGGAATAAAATAAATGATAATAAGATAACTAGGGATTTATCCACTCTATGCTACCTTATTTAAAGATAATTACATGGAATACCAAACGTCACATGGAAGACCAAGTGTTTCCCAATATATTGATTAGTGACTGCACCAATGCCTCAGGTGTGAATTTACATTCATCGAACTCGAGACCTTGTCCCTATAGAAATAATTCATGAGGGGGGGGGGATTGTGGATGCACACCATATGAGAATAATAAAATCCATGAGGGAGGATATAACTGAATATTATTATGATTTCCCCACATAGAAAAAGGGGAATATTGGGGAAAAATCACACATATCGTGTGACCCCCCCCCCCCAAGACGAACAATCGCATAACCTTTGAAAGGGAACAAAAATTGTAATGTGGAGTTCATAAAATATGGAAGATCTCTCCAAGCCCCTTTGAGAAGTTATTATGATCTCATAAAGGTGTCCAATGCACTCACTGACCATGTGATGGAATCAATATGAGTTCATTAGGATCACATAACTTATCAATTGGCCAATTTCAATCATTCCAAAAAAACCATATTAAATAATGTGGGAAATATTCAAAATGTGGAAATCACTTATGGTTATAAATGTTACACAAAATATCTACTATTGAAAGAGTTATTTTTTATGAAAACATTCAACAAAAATCCCAAAACACTGGGCCCTTGTAAAATAAATAGGGAAATAAAAAATGAAGTGATAAGAGCCTATTACAGTCGTAAAATTCATGTGGCACACCCATATTGATTATGAGACACCATAGAGGGAACAGAAACATGTTCTTTTTATCATTAGAACAATTTTATATAGGTCACCTTTACCACATGAAGGGTTTCGGACATGGATAAGCAGTCTTGCACTCCCCCTCTAGCTCCAAAGGCAAACTGAAGGGGTTTTCTATAAAATGATTACACATCACCACATGATCCTTTCATGGTCATGTGTCGTATCACTGATGGGTAGATAAATTGCCTTCAACAACACTGAAGCTAACTTGAAATATACCTATCTATTATAAAATAAACAAAATGAAAAACGAAAAAAGAGGGAGAATATTGTAGTCCTAAACATTATGTGATGTGTTCTTTCACCCCATAAGACATTGAAAAATCCTCAGCGTCACAAAATAATCTCACTAAGACCCCATGGAAAGTAAAATATATCAAATAGAATATCCCAAACATGTTTCATTAGATCACATTAAGGCATTTCAATAATAATAATCATCACATTATGTCCCTTGGATATGTCAGACAGACATTTTGAAGGCCTATTGGAATGTTTGACTAATTAGGAAAGACCACATTAATTTGAAATAATATAATAAATGGTGAAATGGAAGGTTGATCTCGTGACCATTGAAAATAATAAAACTCCCATAGAATGACCTACTATTGGACCTCATGAAACACCTAACACCAAGGCCCTTCCACCAACTCTATCCTAGATCATCATTACACACCCCACCCAAAGTAGTGTATAATCATGGTGGATAGGCCTATAAATCTGCCACCTAAGAATGGAAATATGACTAAATTCTCATCAGAACCTCAAACAAGAACACTGCAAAATTAGATAAGATTTCTAGAAGTGGCTAATAATGAAACCAAAATGGTTTTCAATCAGGTAAAATATAAATAACCACCAGAGAAATCTTGCATCATTCATAGGAACTTCATGTGATCACACATAGATCACTTGAAGGACACCTAGTGTGTTAAAAAAGGAAATCCTATATATTCATGAAATCATGTGAGACTTAAATAAAATAAAACTAATAAATCTATGAAATATCAAATATAATATTGGAATAAATACTAAAAATATGGGATACTTATGTTAAAAAAGTTACAGTGATCCTTGTTCTATTCATCCAAACCATCCACATCACATGATAACACTATGAAATGTCTCCTAGATCAGGAAAAACTCCTTGGAATGCACTTTGGATAATGTGATGACCCTTGTAAATTTTAGTGAATTTCACATGGATCCCAGAGTCATGCCTCCAAATACTCATGAAACCCTTCAAGATAGACATCAAGACCATGTGATGCCTCTCATAAATGTCACCTAAATCATATGGAGGCACCTGTACATGTCTATTGAGAATCGTTATAGCACTAGGGACTGTGAAATTGGATCTTACGTCATCCTCTAGACATGCCAAACAGATCTCATGAATTCCTTTAGACATGGAATCTAGAATTTGTGGTGCCCTCCATACATGTCAGCCTAGGTCCAGCATTACCCTCCAGACCAGTCACACTACCTATTGTGACACCTTCCAAGAATGCCAACTTACTTTTCATAATGAAATAGGGTACATTAGATGGATCATGAGACACCCTCAAATAATTTCAGCTAAGATCATATGATGTGCTCCATGATCTGTCAGCTAGGTCTTTTGATGTCCTCCAGACATGTCACCCTTCATCATGAAATGGACTTTAGACATGCTAACTAGGTTATGAAATGTCCCTCAAACAAGACAACTGGATCATATGATTATCTTTGGATATGGCCATAATAAAATTAGGATTTTACAAACATCCCACAACAGATCATTATAAAAATAAAGACATGTCAAGAATACATTCAAGATTTTCAAGGAAGAAAGCCTATCCATTTCAATTGGGCATCCCATGACAAGATAATTTTGTATAAACTCAATGTATATTCCCTGATCAATCGAACATTGATTACTTTGATTACTTCTATGACTAGGATACATATGATGAGTTCCTAAGGACCGAGTTACACATGAAAAATCCCAATGGGATATCCTAGAAAATATTTCATACATCCACAATTAGTGAAGATGTTTATTTTCCATCCCTTATTTCCCACTCAGAGCTTATATCATCTGAGATTATAGAGATTCAATGACCACATCATTCACATAGGGAAACCTAAATGTGTATTCATTTAATAGTAGAATAATATCCTTGCATTCATACTATGGAAATCATAGTGTGTAATCCCCATCTATGACATAATATTATATTTCAACTACCTTTACATATTTTAAAAAACTCAGTGTGTAAGCCCCAAGAAATTGAAATATTATAATTCTAATTACCTTAAAAAACAAGATACATAGTATTCCTTCATAAGGTTTGGGGTCAAATGGGTATCCACTTTTGTTTATGTCCCTCCATGTCTCCTACATTTCAACTATTTTGACCAAATTATTCCCATGGGATAATCATTATACCTCATCAACCAGTGTACTAGGAAGTCAAATGGAATAATTGAACTCAGATTCATGTAATAAAATAGATACATTAGATTAATTCATAAGAACTAAGATCAAATTTCCATCAAATCAGTGTAAGATCAACCATGTCTCGGAAACTTCAACCATCGAGACCAAATCATTCCCATGGGATGTTCATTTTACCGAATCCACCAGTGGGCTGAGAAGTCAAATGAACTCAAATGACATTAATTAATGGTCTAACCAGAATACATTGGTTCACTTCCTAATGTTTGAGTTCCATATTAAACCTATAAATGGCAGTCCTAGAACATATGTCATGCATCCATATCTAGTGAATCTTATTGCATAATATCCCTTTTTTTCTCACAATGAGTATAGCTTACATGGTCTTAGGGTGTTGAAATTGAAATATCATTCACATCATGAATCTCTATCATCTAGGGAAAAATTAATGTCTAATACACGATGAGATGCATGATGTTTATCATTACATATAGGGGTATCTTAATTTGGTCTAGGACTGAGGGAGAGATAAAACTTCGATAACTCTAATTCCTATAATAATCACGATATTTATGAAATCTCCTCTACTCTGGATCTCATGTATCGTGCGTCTCAGTACCCCCATATATATCCTTTCCAAATGATGCTAAATTTCATAGGTTTAGTGACTAGGTAGAGTTTGAATCTTCATATAAATAAGATACGTTGGATGCCTCATAATGGTTCAAAACCATCCACAACATATTAAATGTCTCCCTATGCTGCAATAAAGTCTAAAGCATCAGTTTATATGGAATCAATGATTAGGATGATACCTATTAGGGGAAACAGATAAAGGACATCATATACATACATATGAATTCAATACAATATTCACCTTTATCCATAAAATAGATTCATCATATAGTAATTTAATGGGAGAAACATATTACCTATCAAGAATGGAATCTGGTTTAACTTATTGCCATCTATTAGGGAAACTAATTCCGTATCCAGAATATAAAGAGATTCACGACATATCTTAAATCAATAAGAGATTTCTACAGGAGGAAATAAGTCCCCCAAGGAGGGTGTGATCCTTCATACATCATAACATCTTAAACAGTTCATGTTCCAAAGTTCCATTGGGTATGAAATCCCAAAGAACCACATTCCGTTGGAATTTAGTTTCATGCTTAGTTATGGATGTGGGATCCATTGGGAGTTTCCAATAAGAACAACATTAGTGGCCCGACATCAATGATTTAGGATGAAATAAACCCCCCCACAATCCACTGTCCATCCAAATCGAATGCACCTAATTTGACTCTTTCCATCAAAACAAAAATAATCTAAATGATATGATAATAATTTTTAAAATAACCTAAGTCACCATAAATCAAAAATAAAATCATTTACACATCCAAAATATAATCCATCATTTATTCAACAAAAATAATCCCATAATATTTTATTTACCTTAATAATACATGGTTCTAAAAATAGGAAACTTCTTCAAATATAAAATTATTCAAATAATCACCAAATCGCTTTTTAGGATCATTGTTATTTATATGATGAAAAATACATTTAAAAATTAAATGAAACATAAATTTTTAGATCTAATAAATATAGAATACTAATGGTATACTAATCAGGACATCACATAGCCCAATGGTAGGTGATGCAAACTTGTGTCTCTCCAGTAGAGGGTTCAATGCCCCCAACCTTACCAGATGTGTCATGTTATCTCCCAGCCTATGGATTTTCATTTTTCTAAAATTATACTAAAATATTTCTTATAAAATACCAATAAATATAATAAACAACACAAATGATCACATATACCCTATTGGTTACCAACACATTTAGAATAATTTCCTAAAATTTATAAGATCATTATTAGTCAAATATTTTCCTAATCGTTAAACATAAATGTTATATATTGCTCAAAAATAAATTCCTCTTAAAGTACTTAAATTAAATAACACATAAAAATATTACTAAATCATATTATCATCTTGAATTATCAATTATTAATTTTTTATATGTAGAAACTCGAATCATTCATTATTATTTGTAATAATTTATCCAATATTTTCTACCTTATAGATTTATAAATATATCCTATAAATAAAATAGGAATCATTCCCTAAGATTTAATAATTTCAAAAACATTTTCCAAGATATTATCTATACATTCAAATTTCATTTTATGTTTTTTCATCTTTAATAATAATGGAATTATGAATTGTAAAAAATTAATTTATGTGGCATTGTAGACCTTGTTCCTAACATTACCCACTATAATTTGTTTTCATAATGGTTATTCTCCCTAGATGTAAAACATTCATTTGGAATCATGAGAAGAACTTATTTCCCCTTCATCTTGTTAATTGAATTCATCCTTTCATTCCTTGGCTTATTATTTCTTTATGATAACCTTTACCACATTAAAAACCATTTCCCATTATATTAATAAAATTTTCATGGTGATTATTTCCACATTAATGACACATAAGTCATTGAATATTTTTAGATTTTGGAAATTTATATCCTAAACAACTAGTGATATTCACTTATCTATTATTTGATTAGTTGTGAAACTCATATAGGATCATGTTTTTAATAATAAATCATGATATTTTGTTAATAATAACCATAATAATTATCACTACATCTAACATTCCATTCAATTTATCATTCTTAAAACACTGCATTTTCCTTTACATCAACAATTACATTGGTTTCTAATAGATCTACCCATTTTGTAATCCAAAAAAATAGTGTGACAATTACAATAAAATAATAAAACATTTTATAAGGATGATAAAAAATGTATTTATACATGGTATGAAAAATAACCATAGTTCATAACATACTATCCTTTTTGGTTATATAGGTCTTTTAAGTCATGTTAAAATAGCATAAAAACCACTAATGTTATTTAAACACTAGTCTGATACCAACTGTAAGGATCCACCCTTAAAAACAAATTATTTTAAAGAATTTAAAATAGAATTAAATTTCTTATATTTCCAAATATATTTTAGGTTTATAGTTTTAGTGATTTGGTCATAACTCTTAAATAATAAACCATCTTTTTAAAATCTTGACACTTCTACTTAGAATCCATTTTTTCAACCAAAAAACATTTTTAAAAAGAAATATGATTACTTTTCATCAAATGTCTTAAATATTTTGATCTTAACATCATCCTAATCCCTAATCATAATTAAATCCACGTGATAGAAATTTTAATATGTGGATTGATCGCAAAAATCTCAGTAAGGGACGTGAATAGAAGGACTCAATTTTTTCAGTGAAAACATGAACACCCAAGAAATGTTTATCTTCACCTCATTGATCATTGTAGAAATAAAATAAATTATTTAAACATGAAAAATTAATAATTTTTTTATCCGATAAATACAGTAAGAATAATTTTAATAAAAAAATCCTTTTTAGAAACAAAGAATATCACATGAATAAAATATTTTAAACCTGTGTAATAAATAACTGGAGTCCCATTAAATCCATATGGGAAAACCTTTGTTATGTCCATATTACTTTACATGAATGAAAATGTATATTTACCAATTAATTAGAGTTCTATATGGGAGAAACCATCAAATAATATATAATGGGCTCACTAGGTTCTATCTAGGCGCCCTTAATGTAATGGTGTATGAGGAACACATGAGCTATAATGGTGTGAACCCTTCATATAAGCTGTATCGGGCTCACCTGATTCACATAAAATGTTGAAGTACCAAGTAAAGTTTTTTTTATTATTTCAATATTTTGTCATTAATTATTTTAAAAACTATTTAAAACCCACATGAAATATATATTTTTATATTAAAAAAATATTTTCTTTAAAAAAAATTCAAAACTAAAATACCTAAAAAAATAAGGAGTTTTTTTCTTTAAATATAAAATTTAAGCTTCTTAAAGAAGAAGAAAAATAATGGTTTTAGAAGTGATAAAATTCATTGAAACTATATTCATTAAAATAAAAAATTAATTGTTTCCTTTATGTAAAAAACATTACAGAAACCATTAAAACATATTTAAAAGATGCCTTTAGGAAACTGTTGAAATAATGTAAAAACAAAAATAAACCTTCAATCATAATTTTCTTATATTAATAAAAATAAATCCATAGAATAATTTTTAAAATGTGTATATGAAAGAAAAATAGTGATTAAATTGAATACATAAAGTAATAATTTCAAATTAATATCCCTTACCATGAGTCTGACTCATCATGTATGTTCTTTATGTTCCTCTTATCCATACAAACTTCTTCTCTGAAAACAATGATAGCACTATGGTTGGTATTCATCCCCGAATAAGTCATATATACTCTATGGAGTGTTGTTAGGAAGGTATTTTGGTATAACGTGGCCTAACAAAAAGGGGTTTTATGTATTATGTAAAGGGAATAATAGGATCCCTTTTATAAGAGATGTGAGGGGAACTATTTAAATGTCTGAAAATATTAAATTAATATTAATTAATATTCAATTCCCAATGGTTGAAAAAAACGTATTTTGAATAGAGAATGTGGATGGTTCAAAATACCCCCATCCAATAAAAAATAGATATGTTTTAACTATGTTTTACCCAGGACATTTGGTTTTAACCCATTATTAACCCCTTTCACACTTATCATGACAACAATGATTTTTTATTATTAGTGGTCATGTTAGTTACAATAAATAGAAATGGAATGCATAAATAGACCATGTATTATATTATCAATCATATCCTAACCACATGACTACATTAATTATTTTTAGTAATTTTATTCTATTAATGTATATATTATTTATTATAAAACAACTTAATGTCTATTTTTTAGATCTATTCATTACTTTGGTCCTAAAAACAACAATACAAAGAGTAAAATTTGAAAAAAAAGTTATCATATACATTAATTGACATTAAAAAATCGAAATTTTTTGTATCACATTAATTATCTCAAATATAATTTCTTTTAATATTTTTAATATAATTTATTTGATTTTTCTATTAATTATTAATTTCTATATCAGTGTTTTGTAAGAATTTAATTAAATTATTTATAATTTAAAAATTAAAAATAAATAACACTTATAAATTTAAAACAAGAATATTTTCAAAATATATTTATAACTTAATATATCATCTAGTTATCCACATGTTTAAAAAGTTATAGTTATTATAAAAAAGAGTTTAAATTTTTTTATGTTTCTTTAAATAAATTATTATAATGGATATAATCACATAAAAATTCTAAAAGGGCATATAACTGAATTGTGTATGATTATAGATGAAATGGACTCAAAATATAAAAATAGGGCTCCTTTCAGGGTCATTTGATAATCCTTGTCGTTTTATTTCAAACATTAATTTCCCAATTTACCCTTCATTGTGATAACAAAAATTATTAAGTCAAGTATTCATTTGACAAAAAATATAAGATTACAATTTAAAAAATTTAGGCTCACTGATTTTAAATATATAATCCATATTTAAAAAATAAAAACAAATAAATTTTATAATTTAATTTAATGTAAATCCAGAAAAATTCGACAAAAAACATGTATTTTTGAGAAACAACCTTTTAAAATATAAAATATTTTTATACTATGTTTATGTATAAAATCATGTTTGAAAACCATAATTGTAGTTTTTTAAAATTAGAAATAACTAATTAAATTTTAATACTAATGTAAAATATAATTTGAGTTTGTAAATACTTAAAGAGAATATACAATTTTTAACCAATTTCAGTATTTTACAGTATACATTGAAAGATATTTTTTCTGAAAATTTTAAAAAATTTATCTTTATATGATTTTGAAAATATGAATTAAAGAATGAAATTAATTTTTTATGTAAATATTTGAAAATTTCCAAAAATTAATTATAATAAACAATCATTAAAGGCATGAAAACCCATTTTTGAAGAAAAATTCTTTTTGAAGAGTAAAATGACTTTACTAAAAAAATTATTATGTTTTAAACAATGAATTAATATATTAGAAATGATTTAGACTATTATATATTTAATAACATGGTTAAAACGTTCCATTTCTTCTAATTTATCTTCTAGGTTATAAGAATCATATTTAAATTATATAACTCATAGTTAATTTAAGCTTGGTATTGAGTATCTTACATGCTATCAAACATAATCCTTATTGTTTAATAAAATATTGGGATATTAAATATACCAATATATATATATATATATCTTTTGTATAGATGTATATATATATATATATATATTTATATGTATTTATATATGTTTGTATATGTATATATATATAATTTTTAATATTTGTTTCATTGTTTGTATTTATATTTTTTTTGAATTTCATTATATTTATATATATATTCAAATATTAATAAATTTATATATAACTGTATTTTAAAAAATTATTTGTAATTATAATTTTATATGTATGAACATATTTTTTAAATTAAAAATAAATATATGTATATAAATGTATTTATAGGTATATACCAGTCTATTAGAGTATGTTTAGTCTCTATATGATTAACTTGATGGAATGAAAAATACTTTGTGAAATGGAATAGAGGTATGGGGTTTAGATGTCAACATACACATAGAAATTATTTATTTAGTCATGGAGGTCCAGATAAATAATTTAATAATAAATAAATAGTGAATTATAAAATAAATAATAATAAATCCCCTTGCTTCATTTTGATGTCTTTTTTTAAAATTACCATAATATTATTCCCAATGGTTGATGTAATGAATGGTGTAATGATCCATGATAGAAGTATATTATTCAGTTTTTAAAAACCATCAATAATCATTTCATAGTGGTTTAAAATGAATTTAAATGCCAAAAACTGTGGGTAAATGGATTTTTGACATAGAGATACCTAAAAAACCTATTATATGGCAATTTATACCACATCACAACCAGATATCTGTTAAATAACACATGAAAACATATTAAATGTGCTAATATTGGAAGAGATGATGAATAGAGGGAGTAGTAAATTATCCATATCTTCCACACCTAAGATGTTGGAGGTATACCTAAAATAAAACATCTCATGCGGGTGTTGGTATGGTAACTGGAAATGGGTGATGGATCAGAATAAATAAAAAAATATCATTCATTTATTAATACACATAATCCCAAACTAAGGTCTACCTTATATAAAGATAAATCACAATCATAACCGATCACCACTTACTGTGAAAATGTTAACACCTCTAGACCCATCACATACCAACTATGAATTCATATTTCTCTTAAAAATAATATTATGTATTTTTCTCTTTAAATTCATGTAAAACATGCCCAAAATTATGTAGGTCTAATTTATTTAGGATAACAGGATCATAAGAAAAAAAATTAAATTATTTATAAAAAGTTTTACTTCTACATTCATTGTTTCTGTCTAGGGTCCATCATACTCTTATCACAATATGGGTTATCTTCAAGACATACATAAATGAAATGTAGATCTCAAAAACAAAGTAATAGGATAATATTTAAAAATCATAACATAGAATCTTAAAATAGAAGAATTTGAAAAATCACATGGAAATGTGGCATATGAAAAACATATCATAGGAGTACAATAAGGAATATAATTGTAGAAATGTGTTCAAAACATAAGTCATTTCATCATAAATATCTTTAAAGACTCACTATCAATACATGATTACATAATAGACAAAACAACTTTCATTTTTCCCTTGTATAATATTGTATTTAAAGCTAAATAAATAATTTCTATGCATAATGATCTCATGAAATATAAAGAATTAACCAATTAATTGAGAGACTATATAATTATAGAACCACCCATAATATCATTTTTTATCATGAATATGTGCACCACTTATTAAATAAATATAAAATAAGAGTACAATTGAAATAAACTCATAAAAAGTAAAGGGATCGTAAGAGTATCAAAAATCATAAACCATAATAGTATCTTCAAATTTAACAATAGAAAGTATGAAAACATGTGAAATATTTATAAGTGAATAAATAATCATATTTCATGAATATAGATATTAATGCGATGGAAATGTCATAATAATTTATGATGAAAATGTTATTGAAATGAACCCTTTTATTTTAATTAAATGTGATTCCAAAAACATAATTCAATTTAAATAGAATCATTATGATTTCAAAAAATCTAGAAATAAGTTTTGATATTGGATTTATAATAGTATAGTACTAAAAAAATATAATAAAATAATCATTTTAGGAATATTAAATGAAAATGAAAAGGTGGCGAAACTTTTTAAAGTATATTCTTCAAAAAATTTAAACTTATAAGAAATTATTTGAAAAGTAAGTTGAAATATTTTCATATGAATGGAAAAATAACGTAAAAATATATATTGATAATTGAAAATAATATGATAATTTTTTTATAAAAAATAACATAAATTTCTAGATGTTATGTTCTAGAAATGAATTATGGTGTTACAGTGCTTCCATGGATGTCTGAATGTAGATGTAGTAGAAGAAGCGGAAACTAGAGAAGTAGAGATAATTAAAAGAGAATGATTGATGTGAGGATATTGTAGATGACTCACATAAGAGTAACTATAATGAATATATAGGAAGAAACAGTTATTTTTCGATGGTTTTGTTTGAATATTTAGAGGGATGTGTAAGAGTAAAATTGATTGATTTCACTATTCATTAGTGATGGATGTTGAGTATGTGCTTGTATAGGTAGATTTTATTAAGAAAAGTGTCATATGTGAAGTTAATAAGGGGGTAAACCAGAAAAAAATCTATAATTATATATAAATAGATTATTTGGATTACATGTTCACATAATAATATAATCGTTTAATTATTTTCTTTGTCTTCCATATTTTATTAATATCTAGCAACCATTTTTTCCCAAATGAATTTTACATATTTTGAAACATATAATCCATTTTTAGTTCCCTGATTTTCGTGAGTCTTTTTTATACAACTTTTGTTGGATTTTAAAGAATATTTTTTTTATGATTATATGATTTTATGTGAGGAATTGGGGTTATGTTCCATCATTTATACCATGAAATTTAGTGTTTATAGTTTTGGAATGTATGATCCTTAACCTGAATGTGAGGTTCCTAAATGGAGTTTAAAAATATGGGGATAGATTCAAATCTATTATTATTAGAGATTCATAATAAAAATTTTATAATTTTTTTTCTAATATACCAGACACAGTTCACTTATTGTTTTCTAAACCCACTTGGTCACCTGTCTTCAAGAACGCGTTCCCATACACCAGAGGTTACTGACTAGAAGTGGCAGTCTATGAAGGTATTCTTGGGAGACTATGCCCTCATTACTAGAGTATAAACCACCAGTATAAAATTATATTATTGATTAGAATTTCCGTAATGAATGAACTGTATAATTATAAGTCACCCACATATAATAAATACGAAAAAGAACAACCCAAGTCATATAAAAATGATTTCATGTCTATTTTCAATAAAATCGGGATACCTAGAAAATGATTATAATACATATAAAATATTATATAAAAAGGACAAAGAGATGAAGACCTATCTCCCATAGAATCATGGGAATTATAAGGGTCTTCTTCTCCCTACAACCTAGTACATAGAATTATTCATCCAAATCTGGGCATTTCACCTTTTCCTTACCTATATACATGAAGTCTCTTCATGTACCAGTTAGTGACCAAAACTATTTATGATATATACTCAGTAGTCCACCAACAATAAATTCTAGTATACTCTAGTCATTGTATATAGAATTAGTTTGTACAGGTATAACAATAATATGAATAAATGTAAACTATACCAAGTCGTATTTGGATCCTAATAGACACATGACGTAATCAACATGCTTTACCCTAATCTGGGATATCTATGTTTATGATTCACCATGTAAATAGGTATACATATTGATATATTGATATTTATTTATATATATACAGTATACATGATGACATATATAGACATATATGTGGATACATTGTGCAAGAAAGGTCCTGGGGTGTAACTTAGGCATCCATGCATTATCATAAGAGTAAAATATTTACTATAAGGGGTTTCATACCCATATTTCTAAAATAATAATAAGGGATATCATGATTGATAATCATGAATAAATTGAGACATTATGCCTGAGTATAATAATTCATAAGGGATTCCATTCTTGACTATCATGAGTAATACGAGATTCCATGCTCGAGTTTCATAAATACTATGCTGCACCATATCCGAGTATCAAAAGTCATAAGGGATTCCATTCCTAAGTATCATATGTTATAAGGGAGCCGGTGATTCTTTAGTATATCTATCATATGGTTTTCTACCACTTTATATATTATTTAGTCCTGTTTATAATACACATTGTGTATAAGGTTCATGAGACATGGTCACACAGTTCACTTCCATATAATTTAAAGAAGATATTTCATTTATGATAAAATACAAGACCACTTAGAGGTGGTTTGGTCACATAATAAATTAAAAGTCAAAGTAAATTTCATCAGAGAACCTCATGTGGTGGAACAAGTCAAATGTGACTTCCTCTAATGAAGACATAGTTGTATTAGAGAATTTATTAAATAATTTTTTTTTATTAAAATATTAATAATATTTTATTAGCAATAAATAAAAATTATAGAGCATAGAATCGCAGATAATGGTATAAAAACTAACCCCTAAGTTAGAAGTACTACACCATACACCTTATGGTAGAATATGTCTCCTCAAATCATGATGGCCTCTAATTCACTCTATAATGAAATAAATATATTAAATAAAAATATTTATTAATAATAGGGTATATTAGGTCACTTGAAAATAAAATTCATGTGGGAGTGAAAAAAAAGAATTTAAGGAAGATGATAAAGGCGCGTACCACTAGCTATCCAACCGAAAAAAATTACATGAAAAATGGTGTCTATATGGAGAAGAAATCACAAATCATATCATGGATAACCATGGTAGAGTTCAATGTGATTAAGGATATTATATATAAATCAATAAGGAAAACAGGGTTAAAAGTTATAAAGTAGGTAGGGGAAAATTTAGAATTATCTAATTTGTAAAAGGATTATATTTTTCTCATATGGTTCGATAAATCATGTTCCAAATTTTAATTCCAATTGCTTAAATTGCACTAAAAATTTAGTTAATGAAAATGATTTTTGAAAATTATGCATAGCCCATGCTCCCTTCTGCAGAACCTTGAAATTTTTACCAATACATATTGTCCTCGAGAGAAATGTTTAAAAAACCTTTCACTGGGTATCTTTGCTTCAAAACATGGTGCTGTAGGCTCCAAACAATATCCATTTTCTCTTGAAAACTACCATAAGCTCTTAGGAACGTCCAAATTTATACAAATAATAATTTTAAACAAAGTTAAAGGATACATACCTCATGAAAAAATTAAGATCCTAAAATTTAACCTCCTTAAAAAAACTCATCTACAAATTTCTCTTCTGAGGGTGGTAATGTATCATATTTAAATATCTCTATACACTAAGAACCTACACTGGACATTCAATCCCAATTATCTTCTTGTACCTAGTCGTGGTACCATGTCCCCAATACTGTAGGAACTGACCAACATAAAAAAATACAGTGTTAGGATCAATGCTCTAGATAGGATACTCTATAAAGAAATCATCAAATTCAAATTCATCATCTTTGTGGATAAAGGTATGATAATGTTTTAAAATATAACAAAGATGTTGAGATACCCATAACATATCATTAATGTACTAATACTTCTAATAATGATCTATTTGGTAGGTTGCCACCCCAACTCTTTTCAATATCTAAAATTGTTTGACCGAATGTGTTGATATGTTTTCCTATCTATGAATACCCCTAGAAACCGACCTTGGGGAAACATTAATTAATATCCAATGTTCCACCTAAAACTATTGATGTTAGTGATGAAAACATGTATACTATTTCTACCTATACAAAAAGGTTTTCTATAATCAGGAAAATGCGGGTGATCGTTGTTTTCCGATCTACAACTACACATTCTACGTCACTTCCTTATGGTGAACTCAAAAAACTAGCTAGGAATTCTATAATTATTTCATCCCATTTCCAATCTGGAATAGGAAATGGAAGAAAAATCTTCCTTGGTTACTAGTGTTCTGTATTCACCTACTGATGGGTAGAACACCAAGTGATAAAACCCAATATATGTTTCTTCCTCGCCAACTACGAATACTAATGGTTTATGTTATGATACATCTTGGAAACACATGAATGTTTATCCAATTTAGAGGAATGTGAAAATAACCTAAAATAAACACACATATTGATAATAACCCAAACACATCCATGACTACAGAAGATCTCATCCCCGTGAACGATCCAGCTAGGTAGTGGGTCCTCCCCTAAAAAACTCTCTCATAGAAAAAATCCCTTAGGACCAGAAATTATCATTATTATAATTCTATATAGAATTTAATATTCCACAATTAATTATGCTTTTATAAGATATCCACCACTATCTTTCACCTCCATGTTCGTCTAAGAAACAAACTCTATCAATTTCCACTAACTACCAACCCAATTTTTTTTAATTTGAGTCTTCTGACATAGATCACTAACTACTGCATTACCTTTTCAAGACATTAATGAATTCTCAATGTCAAATTATTGATGGTATTTGAAACATATTTTCTATATAGTATTAATTTCACATAAGATAAATATGAATTTAGGGATATTATGGTCTATACACAACACAAAACGTTGTGTTGATAGATACTATCCCAACACCGCATGGTGATAATCATTAAAACCAACTTGAGGTTGTGTGTAAGGTACTTTTACTAATGAGGCAACAATATATGAGTCCTTTATGCCACAAATAACTCATTTTATGTGAGTTCTACTCACAAGAAAATTCCTGATTCACTATAATATACATGACAGCTTCTATCAATATTTTGAAGAACAAGGAATAATGTTTACGTCAATCTCCCTTTAATCCCATAAAAGGCATTTTTGTGGGGTTCATACCACAAAAACATGATAACCGTTTTAATCAATCCCATAATAGGATATGTTATGTGATAGATATCCTAAAAATTCTTATTGTAGCTATAGAGACTGAAAATATCTATATATCAATGATGTTCTTGGGCTTCTCCCAGGTAACTACAACTCTCACCATTTTTTTGTTCAATAGATAATCCTTCCAATTAGAAGATGTGACCTAGGATGTAAAACTTATAAATCAAGAAATTACATTTCATGAGCTTGATATTCAACATATTATCTCTATTTTTTCTCAAAATGATATCAAAGTGTTCTGCATGATCCTATCGTGTTTGTAAGTTCACTAAGATGCCATACATGAAAATTACCATAATGGTATCTAGATATAGGTGTAAGACCTGATTCATTAAATCCATGAAAACTAATGGTTCATTCATGATAGAGAATGACTTAACCAAATACGTATGCAATACATATCAACAATATAATTATGTACGCATCATAATTTATTGTCTAACATGCCCTTCATGGTAGCCTAACCTTAAGTAAATCTTAATGAAAATCCTCACACATTAGAGTAGGTCAAAGGGGACATCAACATGATTCAAGGGATATTAACAATTAAATTTTAAGATTCATCAATTTCTGATATTTTACACAAATAATGAGGTTAATTCCTTTATTATTGGTGAAAAATCATGTGAACCCCTAGACAAACTACTAGGTTATATAAAACTCTTAGCCTCCATATCCTCTCACTACCTCCTGGTATGCTACAAATCTATTGTATCCATCCTCTAATGGGGAAAGGATACTTGTGAGGTTGCTATAAATATCTCAATATTGAACTACACATATATAACTAGATGTAGTCTAAGAAAATCTTCATGGAAGAAAACCTTGAACCGATCTACTTTATTAGGGGAATATGTAAATCACATACCCTGATCTTCCAGAGAAAAGAATAATAATATAGGCCATCACCCTATCGAGCCTATGATTCCTGATTCTGGATATAAATTCATGGAAATCCCATTCTCCCTTATAATCATAACTACCTTCCTTCATGAAACTAAATAATTCCTTTTATGATATCATTCAACAAGAGTGTGATAGGGTACCAATTAGTCCATCCCACAGATTAAATAAGGGATTGTTATTTCATGGGAAAAAAATTTCATTTGAAAAGATAACCACCTATATCTAAGAGAATATCCTTACATTAGTGTACGATCCCATATCAAACCACCATTTGTGTGTTGAGATTCATTACGTAATGGATTAACACAATCCCTAGGCCGATTCATTTCATGATTACAAAAAATATGAAATAATGTGAATCTTCAGGATCTAATGTGATAGAATCTAAATATGGGATACTAGAATAATACAATGAAATATAAAAGTCTTGGAAGTACGATCCTCTGGTATAAGACACAATTTATGTAATTACCTGATCAAAGACCCTAAGATGCAACCTGAATATCCTGCGTAGGATAGTCTTGTATTAATTTATTATTTAAAGCATTTATTAACATCATAGGTAAATAAAGAGTATGAAATTTTAATATATATTAATATTTCTGCATTAAATATTAATTTTTTTTAAAAAGTGATGTTATGTTTGATGTCATACCCGAGACACAACAATGGTTTTCTCAAAAATATCATGTTTCACACAAGGCTGAGTCATACTAGAAAATAAAAATATAATATTATTTTAAATGGTAGTTAATACCTAGTTGTTTTATTGGTGGGAATGAACAGAACTAACTAAAATATGATTATACATGTTTATTAAATGTTTTTAAATTTATCAAATAAAATTTAGAGGCTTAAAATATTAATTAATCCATTTTTAAGCATAAAAATACTAATATACTTTAAAAGGCCTATTTACAGCCTTTTGATGGACTACTTAGATCGACTTCTCTTCTTCTCCCAGTTTCTTAGATCTATGCCCGTTATGGGTAGATCTAAGTGTGTGGTAGAAAATTTGATGAGGTTTGGTCTTAATCTTTCTATGAGAAGGGATCTAGGGCGGGTTCTTGAAGAAGAGTCCTGGGTTTCTTAAGCGTTCTCAACCTTTGTGGTTTTGGTCAAAAACTATGAGGTAGGTGGTTCCGTCGTGACTTGCCAAATTATTTATCATTGTATTTAATTGATTTATTTCAATTGTTGATTTAAATCCAATTTCTCATGTTTTCTTTCAATTAAATTGATAAAAACTCGATTCCATTGAATTGAGATATTTGAAATGGTTTTGGCATAGAAATTTGGGGAAAACACCAATTCCCTTGAATTTGGCGTGTTTATGGAAAATTGGTCGATTAAAATTGTTGAATTTAAATTACAGATTTGATGGAAATTTTTTCAATTAAATTTTTGAATTTAATTTTGGAAATGAAATGTTTAATGATGGAATTGGTTTTGAATGGATTTCAAACTTATGAAAATATCCTGAAATGATTTGATAGAAACTCATTGGTTTTATCTTGTGAAAAAGCATGTTTTGAATAAAACCTGTTTTGGTTTTAAATGGAATGATATTGGCACATTTGAAATGGTAGAATGGGATTGATCGTATTTTAAGCATTTTTAAAATAGTTGTCCCATCAAGTAAGAATGCATGCAAGCCTTTGGTAGTTAGTGACTTATTTGGATACACTCTACGCTACGACAATGTTCTAAAACATACAAGCAGCGGGTCACATCCTCGATGGGTTGGTGACGAGTCTCTTTTGGCAACTGTCATAGGGACGCGTGTATAGACATTTTTCTGAGTTCACATAGAGAGTGTAGAATCTTATAACTGGTTAATACTATCGTACCTTTCGGCAGATGACCATGTTGCTCGCTTGTTTGTTTATATTTGAGATATAAATGTATGCCATTGCTTTTGAACTGCTTACATGCCTGCTGAATTTATATAAACTCTTTTATATAAATGTTTTATTTAAGCCATTGTCTTAGAAGTATTCCATCATTGTAAATCCTTTTATTAAATTAATTTTTCCATCATATGAAAATGTATAGCATGTTTGTTGAAATATGATTTTGTGTTGCCAAACCAGTTTATTTGAAAATTGAAAGCTTTTCTTTAGATAATCTATATTTGGAATCTGTTACGGAATCTTTGGTGGTATCCTACTCGGCTTAGGCTCACACCCTACTTTTGCCTTTGGGTGATTGTAGACTTCCTTCTTCCAGGCTCGAGCAAAGGGATGGAATCTCTTGGAGGTGGATCCAGTTGTCGATCTTCTATTGGTGAGTTGTGTCCTTAGGGACTGTGGGGCTATTTTCCCATTCTAGTACTTTTTTTGTAGTACTTTGGGCATATGACAAATTGTATTCTGGTACATCACTCCCGGTGTAGTATTCCATTGAAATGCATAATGTTTTTTTATCTATTTCTTTGGCATTCTTGTTTAATAAATCATTCACACATGCTTTTTGTGTGATGGCAGGTGATAGTCGCCGACCTGTGGGGATCAGGAATGCCCTTCGGGCTATGTTAGGACCGGCTCAGTTATCGGATTACCAGGGTACCCGGGCTGGTTCGTGACAAAGTGGTCTCAGAGGGAGGTTAAGCACCTTGGCTTGGTGACAGAATTCATTTGAGTATTCTTGTTGGGACTTAGGAGGTAGTTGTGATTGAGTGTATGACCATCTATCACCGCAATGAACCTCAAGTCACCAGGGGTAGTTAGGGAAATATGACTTGTGGATTAGTCATAGTATTTTCCCTGTTTTAATTTGGATAGAGTGGAATACAAATCTTGTTAATCCCTTCTATTAAGAATAGTTTCCTTTGTTACTCGGTTTGGGTGTTAATATATGTCTTTTTATAATGTGTAGCATCATGCCTCCGAGAAGACGTGGAGCTCAGATCCAAAAAGCGGCTGCTGGTGAACCTTAGTAAGCGAGTCGTATTGTGGATCCGAGTTCTGTTGAGGTGATTGTTTGCACTGTCCAAGCTCTAGGGCAGGCACCACCTTTAGTTCCTGTTCAGACTCCAGCTACAGATCCTCATAGTGATATTCTCCGAAGTTGTTCTCAAGAATTCCTACGCTAGAAGCCACTAGTTTTCAAAGGCTCCACTAACCCTCAACATGATGAAGACTGGTTGAGTAATATTGAACAATTGTTTTGATTCTTGGAGACACCTGAATTGATCAAGGAGAAGTGTGCCACCATCGTGTTGGAGGGACAAAGTAGGTGATGGTGGGACACAATGGTGACGGCTGGGAAACATTAGGGTTTGGAGTGGAATGTATTTAGGGTTCTTTTCACTAAATTGTTCTATCCAGAATCAATGGTGTTGGCGAAGGCTGTGGAGTTTTTCAAGCTTGAGCAGGCCAACAAAACCATGACTTAGAACTCAAATCGTTTTTCTGAGCTAGTACAGTTTTCTCTTGAGATTGTATCTAATGAGAGGATGAAAGCTCGACGATTCGAGTTGGGACTTCGAGTAGATATTCGTTCTCATGTTTTCCTACTGAAGATACCAACCTATGCTGATGTGCTGGATAGGGTGATGATGGTTGAGATGGACTTGGTAGGAAAGTCAGGGATGATGGAGGTTGTTTTTCCTCCTAATGGAAGTGTTGGTTCCATTTAAGGAAAACGGAAGCGTGACTTTAATCATCGTAGTTCTCGACAGCAGAGTCATCCCAGACCTACGGTAGCACCTGGAGGGGCTTCCTGGACTTGCAATCAATGTGGGAAGCCAGGACATTCTAAGAGGGTTCGCACTGAGGCACCCAAGAATTGTAGCTCATGCGGACGTTTAGGGCACCTAAAAGGATTCATCCATCACTTGTCTACTCCACGTATTGGAACAGGATCTTCAACACCTCTAAATACTATGGGGAAATCAAATGCTTCACGTACAAAAGGGTTCCAGCCACAGGCATCTGGAACGAAGATTTCTCACGCAGTGGAGGAGTCTCCAGAGGTAGCTGATGCAGGTCCTACAACTGTGATAGGTAACACTACTATAGCTTCATCTTTAGTGACAACTCTTTTTGATACCGGTGCATCTCACTCTTTTATTTAAACCCGTCTTATTAATCTCCTTAATCTACCTATGGAACTTTTGTCTTGTAAAATGGATATCACTACACCCCTTGGTGTAATGAGAGAGAAGGGTCTCTGTAGTCCTACTTGTGTCTTCTCTCTATCAGATGTTGATCATGTTTGGAGTTTCTTGGTTCTCGATATGAAATCTTTTGACGTCATATTTGGGATGGACTGGCTCATTTCCAATAAATCCCAGATTTATTGTTATCTTCGACAGGTCTACCTTACTAGAACCAGTGGTGTGTCTCTCGTTTTTCAAAGAGAATGGTACCCAAGGTCAAGTAGAGCCGGAACCTTTTTCCCAGAGTTGGGGAATGTTATATCAGTGTTTTCTTTTGATCTAGATAGAGATTCGTTGTGTGATGATCTCCCACCAATCGTCGCAGAGTTTCCTAACGTGTTTCCTTCAGACTTCTCTGTTTTGCCACCAGTAAGAGAGGTTGATTTTACTATTCACTTAATGTCTGGTACTCAACCAGTTTCTATTCCCTCTTAACAAAGGGCTCCAGCTGAACTAAAAGAACTGAAGACTCAGTTATATGATCTTCTTGTTAATGGTTTTATATGCCTGAGCATGTCACCTTGGGCAGAACTAGTTCTCTTCGCCATGAATTCTGAGGGTTCTCTTCACATATCTGTTGATTATCAAAATCTCAATCGAGTTACGATAAAAAAAAAAATATCCTCTACCACGAATTGATGATTTGTTTGATCAATTGAAAGGGGAAAAGTGGTTTTCAAAAATTGATCTTCGATCTGGTTACCGTCAGTTGAAGATAAAGGAATCTGACATTCCAAAGACCGCTTTTCGAAGTATGTATGGCCATTATGAGTACCTTGTCATGCCCTTCGGCCTAACAAATGCTCATGTAGTTTTCATGGCCTTGATGAATCAAGTTTTTCGTGAGTATATTGATACTATTGTGGTTGTCTTTGTGGATGACATTCTTGTCTACTCCAAGTCTGAGGAGGGACATGTGCATCATCTGAGAATAGTTCTGTGTCATCTTCAGAATCACCGACTTTATGCCAAGCTTTCAAAGTGTGATTTCTGGATTTGGGATGTGAAATTATTGGGACATGTCATGTCAGACTAAGGAATATAAGTTGATACTGAGAGGGTGGAGGCTGTTATGACTTGGGAAAAACCATGAAATGTTTTTGAGATTCAGAGATTCATGGGTTTAGGAGGATATTATTGCCAGTTTGTTAAAGACTTCTCAAAAATATCTTCTCCAATGACTGCTCTGAATCAAAAGGGAGTGAAGTTTTCCTAGAATGAAAAATATAAGAGTTATTTTGTTGATCTAAAGAACCTTTTGAATACTTCTCTTGTGTTAACTCTTCCTGAGGCTGGGATAGCTTATGTGGTCTTCTGTGACGCATCAGGTTCAGGTTTGGGATGTGTACTCATGCAAGGTAATCATGTTGTTGCCTATGGATCTCGTTAGCTTAAGCCTCATTAGAAGAACTATCCTACCCATGAACTTGAACATGAAGCTGTAATGCATGCACTTAAGTGTTGGAGACATTACCATTATGGAGAAAAGTTTACTGTCTATTTAGAACACAAGAGCTTGAGTTATATCTTCTCTAAAAAAGAATTAAATCTCCACCAAAGGCATTGGGTGGAGTACCTGCAGTCCTTCGACTTTGAGATTTCCTATACCCCAGGGAAAGGGAATGACATTGCAGATGAATTAAGAAGGAAACTTCCAACCCAGGCTATGAATGAATCTTTAGAAGAGTTGGTTGCACCCAAATTTACCCTACCGGTAAGAGCGGTCGATGTAGTACAAGTAGGGGTCGAATCCACAGGGACCGAAGAAGAAACCTTAAGACACTTTGATTAGATGCAGGATTGGCTATGAAGTGGCCAACTATGGTGTTGATTGATTTGAAGAAATATTTATTTAATTTAAAGAAAAAAACTAATAAAATTACTTTAATTAAAACAACTAATTACGGTGAGTTGATCCTAGGTTATCTCTTGGGCTTGATTGGATGTATTTGTTTTTCATTTGATTTTCTGTTTATCGGTTCAAGAGGTATACATTAAATGAAATAATTCCTCAATATCATTTTCCAATTTAATCCATACACAATTTCAAGGCTAATCACCAATTCACTTAGAGGATCAATTAAATGATCACTCCGAGGAATTGGATCGTACTAGCACTGAAAATGTGTCATCGTTAATGTCGGTGAAGACAAAGAAGAAGATAAATCAAAGAAAGGAACACTTAAAATAAAGAACGAATTTAAGAATTTAAGAACATAAAATAACATTCAATCAAACTCATGCAACTCCCTAGGATCAACCCATAAAAGTTTAGCCCTCCATTGATACTATTCTATCAATGGAAGCGGGTAGTTGACTTAATGAAGGAGGATTGAAGAAGAAAAACATTAATCAAAATGAACACTCCACCGTTGTGTGATGAATTCACAAGTGAGGGTGTGAATAAATTCACACTTAGATTTAACGGTACCAACGTTTAAAAAAAGTAAAAATAAAAAGTGAAAAAGAATAAATTTTATTAAAATACTAAACGTGAATAAAAAACTTACATTAGAGAAATTGACGATGTCATTACAAAATGAAAGCGGGAAATTACAATTGAAAGAAAAACATGGATTCAAAGAAAAATGTTAGATGAGTAATCCCTTACCCACCAGCTCCTTATATAGGCATATTAGGAGCCTTATGTATACCCCAAACAATAAATTCACCCCCCAACAATTAAGAGAGTCAAAAGGAGGGTGAAAAATCAAAAGGAAATTAACGTTACAAAGTTGACCAGAAAACCAGCCAGATTCATCCTCCATTTTGACGTGTGCATTTGGAACTTTATACGGCCGAATCCGAAGGTGTCATAAATAGAACATATCTTATTCCATGTGTCTTATAGAAGCTATAAAAATTTCAGGAAATTTGGCTCAGCGGTTGGGATTTTATGGTCGAAATGGTGGGGAAAATTTCTGTGCATTAATGTCGTGTCCACCATTTAAATCTCAACTTCAGATCCATTTATCATCATGAAAATATCAGAATTAGATCTGGCCACAGTTGAATAAAATGCTCCTAATATTTTTATCTTTCTACTGTATAAAGTTTAGCTTCATTGGTTATGGTTTCTGGGCCCCACATTTGTTTGATGGGCCTTAGGCCCATTATACTTTTTCCAGAAAGTTTCTGCCTTCAGGCGCAATATTCTCCATCTTCCTTTGGGATTCATCCAACGGACCTAAAAGATAAAATGTTCCAAAAAAAGTGATGAATAATATCTCAAGATTTCAAATTCAGAAAATTAATATAATGTTGTCCACAAACAAATGAATGATTGGGACCAAATTTGCATTTTAAACATGAATTGCATTTTTGATGAGAAATGAAGTTCTATTTATGTAATTCACTAAAAACAATGTTTATGGACTTTGGAACAATTAATATAAGGATATTAAAAATTAATATTAGACACTTTCAGTGAGTAATCACACCCCCCCAACTTGAGTTTTTCTAGTCCCGAGAAAAATAAATTACAAATATGAAATTCAAATATCCTTTTCCAAAAACATTTTAATACACATTGCTCACCCAAATATCTAATACAAAAACAAATTATGAAAACCCATAAAAATCATTTAAAACAAGCTAGGTCCATAAGCATATCCCAAGCCCAAGCCCATTCCGTTGTTCAAATTCATCGCCACATCTCATCCAATTCCAATTAAGCATGATAAAGTGTTGTGCATCATAAAAGATATGGGGCCCATTTTATTTTTCAAGGGGAAAAATTGAAGCACTAGGTTGGAATCACATTAAACCTTAAGATGAGTATCCCTTTTTTGATTTTTTTTGATTTTTTTTTATAACCACAATAGATATGAAAAGACTAACTCTGGGCAAGACAACTATGGAGTCACGATCCCCAAGTGCCGGACGCCACACATATTGTCAATTTCATGCTCTACAATAGAGATATAAAGCCTAACTCTGGGAAAGAAAACTATGGAGTCATGATCCCCAAGTGCCGGACGCCACACATTTGGACAAAACATTTCTCTATGTGGTCATTTTTTTGGATACTCAAATTAAACAAAAAGTGACCCCAGAACCCTATGCTATAATGAAAGGGACCCAAGAACTCAAATTTACACCCACGATCCAGTAGACGTGAATTGTGGCATTTTTATTAAGAGGATTAAATTGTAAACATCTAAAAATCACATCGGACAACCGCACTTTCCAAAAACTATGCTCATGAACTTAAACATGCATTAAAATCAGAATCAAGGCATGCAAAATTTATTTGATATCCAATTTTAGAGTTTGCAATGTGTGTTTATCATGTTTATGGTTAATGGAATTTTTCTTTTCATGCATGTTTTTATTGAAAAAAAAATCATTTTTTATCCCCCCCCCCCAACTTAGAATAACACTGTCCCCATTGTTTAATGAAAAGAAAAGCTAGAAGGGGGTAGGAGAGGAGTTCAAAGAAGAAATTTAAAACGAAAATCATGGAATGAAGTCACCTGGTGGTTGATGATGATAGCACATGCCATAGTCTCCATTCAATTCTGGATTTGAGTCTCAGCAGCTTGGATGGTGGTGAGTGGATTTTCCTTATGGCTTACGACATGTCCTTTTATTTTTTTTTAAACCTATAAAAACATAAAAATAAAGTAAAACAAAATAAACTGATGATACATTGTCTTCTTTATATTTTCTGGGTAAGGTATTACTCAGAGATCACACCACGTGACACCGATGAATATGGCGCTCCCCTTTCATACCCATCCTTACTCATAAAAGAAGAACAGGTCAACAGTTTATGGTAATTTATTATATGAAAAAAAAAATGATTCAAAATTATTAGAAACATGAAAACCATGGGTTGCCTCCCATGCAACTCTTTTGTTTAACGTCATTAGCTCGACTTGAACCCCCCAACTTATCCAATTCAAACTTTCAAAATTTTAATTAACCCATCTTTCTCCCCTTCAACAAGATTGAGATTGATTATTTGTTTGAAATATGTTTCATGTGAAATCCTTTGTTCTATAATGAGAGGTAAAATCCATGTAATATCATAAATGGTTGATTGAATTGAATATCTAGTATTTCCTAAGACATCAATAAACATTCCCAATTTTTTAGTTTCAAGAGGATAATAAATTGAAATTTCATGGTATTGGTTATCCACATTTAGGAGTGGGGAAGAAAGGAGAAAAATTTTGAGTTCAGGTTGATAAAAATTTACAAAAGAAGAATGGAAATTTGAATCAAAAATAGTTTCTTCTTCATGAAATTTAGAAATAATTGGTTCCTTTTGAAATTTTGATTCCTCCCAAAAATTTTCCTTTTGAATGTCGGGAGTGGGTATAGAATCAATATTTGTTAACTCTCCCAATGGTTCAATGATTGGTGATTCTAAAAAATCATTTTTTGTGCAATATTCTGGACATTCAATCCTTGAAGAATAATTTCCCTCTTGTGAATTCATGAAATCAATTTCATCCTGATTTAAATACTCATTAACAATTCCTTCATGTTCTTTATCTTGAATTTCAACATTACCTGACCAAATCTCTTTATTATCCAACTCTCTATTCCAATATTTTAAAGTGGGTTCTTTACTAAATTCACATGAGTTATGTGGGAAACAATATTCTTCTATAAGTGATGTGGAAGGGACATCCTGAGTGGGAATGGGTTCTTCATAAGTCTCAATGTTTTGTATTTCTAATCTTAGTGATGAAACTTCTGAATTCATTTTAACCATTTTTTCACACAAATTTTCAATAATTTTTTCAGAATTAGGATTGATTGTTGTTTGTACATCATCAACATCATTATGTTTGATCTCTTCAATCATCCTTGAGAGGTATGGAAATTGATCCTTTAAAAAATCAGCATCCCATTGATCGTTTATGTTATCGGGTGTGGGGTATTCATTTAAAGGTTGATCAAAGTAATTTCCTATGTGAGGGGATTCCCAATGTTGATTTTCTATTTCATTCCAGCCCGATTTTATGAAAGGAAATTTTTGATGATACTCCATTGGAGTTTAATGAAATTTGGATTTGGATTTGTTTTTTTGGAAAAACAGAAAGGGGAAAAGAAAAAAGAAATAGATGTGAGAAAAGAGAAGTTAGGTGAGAATAGAAGGTGGGTGTCTATGAAAACTTACTAGGGTCCCCGACAACGGCGCCAAAATTTGGTTGCGCCCAAATTTACCCTACCGGTAAAAGCGGTCGATGTAGTACAGGTAGGGGTCGAATACACAGGGACCGAAGAAGAAACCTTAAGACACTTTGATTAGATGCGAGATTGGCTATGAAGTGGCCAACTATGGTGTTGATTGATTTGAAGAAATATTTATTTAATTTAAAGAACAAAACTAATAAAATTACTTTAATTAAAACAACTAATTAAGATGAGTTGATCCTAGGTTGTCTCTGGGGCTTGATTGGATGTATTTGTTTTTCATTTGATTTTCTGTTTATCGGTTCAAGAGGTACCCATTCAATGAAATAATTCCTCAATATCATTCTCCGATTTAATCCATACAAAATTTCAAGGCTAATCACCAATTAACTTAGAGGATCAATTAAATGAGCACTCCGAGGAATTGGATCGTACTAGCACTCAAAAATTTTCACTGTTATAGTCGGTGAAGACAAAGAAGAAGATAAATCAAACAGCGGAACTCTTAAAATAAAGAATGAATTTATGAATTTAAGAACATCAAATAACATTCAATCAAACTCATGAAACTCCCTAGGATCAACCCATAAAAGGTTTTCCCTCTATTGATAATATTATATCAATGGAAGCGGGTAGTTGACTCAAAGATGCAGGATTGAAGAAGAAAAACATTAATCAAAATGAACACTCCACTGTTGTGTGATGAATTCACAAGTGAGGGTGTGGATAAATTCACACTTCGATTCAACGGTATCAACGTGTAAAAAAAAAGGAAAAATAAAAAGTGAAAAAAATAAATTTTATTAAAATACTAAACGTGAATAAAAAACATACATTAGAGTAATTGACGATGTCATTACAAAACGAAAGCGGGAAATTACAATTGAAAGAAAAACATGGATTCAAAGAAAAATGCTAGATGAGTATTCCCTTCCCCACCAGCTCCTTATATAGGCATATTAGGAGCCTTATGTATACCCCCAACAATAAATTCACCCCCCAACAATTAAGAGAGTCAAAAGGAGGGTGAAGAATCAAAAGGAAATTAACGTTACAAAGTTGACCACAAAACCAGCCAGATTCATCCTCCATTTTGATGTGTGCATTTGGCACTTCATACGGCCGAATCTGAAGGTGTCATAAATAGAACATATCTTCTTCAATGTGTCTTATAGAGGCTATCAAAAGTTCAGGAAATTTGGCTCAGCCTTTTGGAAGTTATGGTCTAAATGGTGGGACGGATTTCTGTGCATTAATGTCGGGTCCACCATTTAAATCTCAACTTCAGATCCATTTATCATCATGAAAACATCAGAATTAGCTCTGGCCACAGTTGAATAAAATGATTCTCATATTTTTATCTTTCTACTGTATATATTTTAACTTCATTGGGCTTGGTTTCTAGGCCCCACATTTGATTGATGGGCCTTAGGCCCATTATACTTTTTCCAGAAAGTTTCTTCGTTCAGGCGCAAAATTCTCCATCTTCCTTTGGGATTCATCCAATGGACCTAAAAGATAAAATGTTCCAAACAAAGTGATCAATCATATTCCAAAATTTCAAATTCAGAAAATTAATGTAATGTTGTCCACGAACAAATGAATGATTGGGCCCAAATTTACATTTTAAACATGAATTGCATTTTTGATGAGAAATGATGTTCTATATATGTAATGCACTAAAAACAATGTTTATGGACTTTGGAACAATTAATATAAAGATATTAACAATTAATATTAGACACTTTCAGTGACTAATCAAGAGTGGAGTTTGATAGCTCCTTTTTCTCAGTTGCATATTGGAATTCAGTGGAAGTGGAATGAAGTTTCTTTATCCAATGTTCGATTGACTTCTGCACACCTTGAGTTAATTCTTCTGGAACAGCAGCTGAATGATGAATTCTGTGGAAACAGGGACTCTCTTTATGGTGTGGAGACCGACACCTTGTGGTCATTCTCTAAAGAGGGTGTTTTGTGTTATTGAAATTGTTACGTTGTACCGTTATCGGCAAGAAAGGATGTGGTGGGGGATTTCCATAACTCCCAGTGGGCTATGCACCTGGGAACCCTAGAGATGTTCTATGATATGCGGTGGCAGTTCTGGTGGCCAGGTATGATACGTGACATTGCTGAGTTTGTATCTAGTTGCTATACATGCCAGCAGGTGAAAGCCGATCACTAGAAACCTTCGGGATTGATTCAACCACTTCCAGTCCCTACATGGAAGTGGGATGAAATCTCAATGGAATCTTTGGTTGGGTTACCTCAAACCCAGAGGAAGAAGAATGTGATATGGGTTGTGATCGACATACTGACCAAGTCGACTAACATTATACCTATTCGAGATACAACCAAAGTTGAGGATTTGGGAAATATCTATGTGAATGATGTTGTTCGTTTGCACGGAGTTCCATCTGCAATAGTATCTAATAGGGATCCTCGGTTTACTTATCACTTTTGGAGAGGCCTTGAGGAGGAACTGGGATCTCAGGTTCGTTTGAGCATGACCCACCATCCATAGTCAGATGGTTAGACAGAGAGAGCTATTCAGATCATTGAAGATATGCTCTGTGCTTGTGTTATCGACTTTGGTGGGTCTTGGGATGATCATCTGGGGATAGTCGAGTTTTCTTATAATAACAGTTATCAATCTGCGATCAAGATGGTTCCTTTTGAGGCATTGTATGGACGTCCTTGTAAATCTTCTTTATGTTGGATGGATATTGGTGAATGTTCTTTATTAGGACTGAGTTTGGTCCAAGAGATGATAGCTAAGATCCAATTGATTCGTCAGATAATGTAGACAGGATAGAGTCGGTACAAGTCTTATGTTGATCGCCACCGTAAACCCTTAGAGTTCTTTGTTGGTGATCAGGTGTTCTTGAAAGTTTCACCCTGATTGGGTTATCGACATCTTGGGAGGCAAGGGTAGCTTGCTCCTCATTTTGTGGGACCTTTTGAGGTTATTGGTCTTGTGGGGAAATTTGCTTACCATTTAGCTCAACCACCACAACTGACGTCGATACATAATGTGTCCCATGTATCGCAGCTGCGAAAGTATCTCTCCGATCCATCTCATGTTGTGAGGTGGAGTGATCTTGAGATTGAACTAGATTTATCTGTTACTGAATGACCAGTCATGGTTGTTGATTTTGAGACCAAGGTACTTCATGGGAGAACGATACCTATGGTCAGTGTACTTTGGAAGCATGGTTCATATTCTCATGAGACGTGGGAAAGGGAGGAACTAATGAGAGGGCAGTGGCCTCATCCTTTTGGCTTAGAGGTTTTTTCACAAGCTTTCTAGGGACAAAAAGGTCTTATGGTGGGGAGGTTGTAACATCTCGTTATGTTTTCCGGTACTTTTGATGTCTTTATGTGCCTTTGATATAGAGTAGTGACTTGGGGGTGCATTTGGGTGAATTTTTAAGTAAAGAAAAAAAGGCAATGGCTTCTGCATGGTTAGCGCACGGTTTATAAACCGTGCGATCAAACCGTGCCAACCTAGTAGCACTGGACAATGGGGTACACACGGTGTGCGCACGGTTTGGGAAACCGTGCAACTAAACCATGCGGACCAGCAACCCTGGACAGTGAGATACACATGTTGTGGGCACGGTTTTACAAACTGTGCGGATAAACCGTGCTGTCACTTAAAATTAGATCCTTAAATTGTGGATCTCGGCCGCTTTTCCTCTAAGTGCTTTGTTTTCCTCCTACGTGGCCCTAACATGGGATTTGTCTTGTCCTGGGGTTAAAGAATGTTCCCCCTTTATTCCGGAGGCGATCCAAAGTCTCCTCTTGGTGAATCGAAGCGGTATTCTTAAGGTATGTGATCGTTCTTCTTCGTTCTTGATTGGTTTCATATATCTACTTTGATCTACTTCTCTTCTTCTCTCGGTTTCATAGATCTACAACCGTTATGGGTAGATCTAAGTGTGTGGTACCAAATTTGATGAGGTTTGGTCTTAATATTTCTAAGATAAGGGATCTAAGGTGGGTTCTTGTAGAAGAGACCCGGTTTTCTTGAGCGTTCTCAACCATGGTGGTTTTTGTCAAAAACTTCGAGGTATGTGGTTCCGTCCTGACTTGCCAAATTGTTTATCATTGTATTTTCATGATTTATTTCAGTTGTTGATTTAAATCCAATTTCTCATGTTTTCTTTCAATTAAATTTTTAAAAACTCGATTCCATTCCATTGAGATATTTGAAATGGTTTTGGCATAGAAATCTGGGAAAACCCCCAATTCCATTGAATTGGGTGTGTTTATGGAAAATTGGTCGATTTAAATTGTTGAATTTATATTGTGGATTTTATGGAAATGTTTTCAATTAAATTGTTGAATTTAATTTTTGGAAATGAAATGTTTAATGATGGAATTGGTTTTGAATGGGTTTCAAACTTATGAAATTGGATTGAAATGATTTGATAGAAACTCATTGGTTTTATCTTCTGAAAAAGGAATGTTTTGAATAAAAAAAAATTTGGTTTTAAATGGAATGAAATTGGAACTTTTGAAATGGTAGAATGGGATTGATGGTATTTTAAGCATTATTAAAATAGTTTTCCCATCATGTAAGAGCACATGCAAGACTTTGGTAGTTAGTGGGATATTTGGATACACTCTACGCTACGACAACGTTCAAAAACATACATGCAGTGGGTCACATCCTCGACGAGTTGGTGACGAGTCTCTTTTGGCCAGTGTCATAAGGATGTGTGTATACAAATTTTGATGATTTCACATAAAGAGTGAGGAATCTTATAACTGGTTAATACTATCTTACGTTTTGGAAGATGACTATGTTGCTATCTTGTTTGTTTATATTTGAGATATAAATATATACCAACGCTTTTGAACTGCTTACATGGCTGCTGAATTTATCTAAAATATTTTATATAAATGTTTTATTTAAGCCATTTTTTTAGAAATATTCCATCATTTTAAAGACTTTGTTTAAAGTTATTTTTCCATCATATGAAAATGTATATCATGTTTGTTAAAATATGCTTTTGTGTTTCCAAACCTGTTTATTTGAAAATTGAAAGCTTTTCTTTGGATAATCTATATTTGGCATCTGTTACAGAATCTTTGGTGGTATCCTGCTAGGATTAGGCTCACACCCTACTTTTTCCTTTGGGTGTTTTTAGACTTCCTTCTTCCAAGCTCAAGCAAAGTTAAGGAATCTCTTGGAGGTGGATCTAATTGTTGATCTTCTCTTGCTGATTTGTATCCTTAGGGACCTTGGGGCTGTATTCCCATTCTAGTACATGGGTTGTAGTACTTTGGGATTATGAAAAATTGTATTCTGGTTGTAACATCCCAAGTACGTAATGAATAACAGATATTTTTATCTATGCCTATTAATGAATTCGATAGTGTTTTAGAGGCTTAAAATGAAATTAAATCCAATCTTAAGCATGGAATACACTAATATTTTTAAAAGATTGTTTTACTGACTTTTAATGGAAAAACATTTTTAAATTTACATTTTGACAATTTTATAAGCTATATTTGTCAAAATAAACTTATTCTTTATGATTGGGACATCAAAATTTACTTTGTGTGAATTTTTGGTATTTTTCCGATAAAGTTCATTTTTAATGAATAGTGAAAAATGTTGTATTTTAATTCAAAACCTATTTTTAATATAATTTATTTATATGATTATATTATCATTTGAATTGGTTTTAAAGTGAAATTAGAATATATTTTTACCATTTAATCCAATGGTGGTAATTGGAATCAATTTCACTTTGAAATTGGACTTAAACTAGTGTCAATCTTTCGATACTTTTTGTTTCATAAAAACACGCAATTTGCCATGACAACGAGAATTAATTATTAAATTAATTAATGAATCTTATATGTTTTGAATTTTTTAAAATAGAAATCATTTTTGAATTCAGAATATCTAATATAGCTTAGGGTGATGTTTTGGAATTTTTCTGAAAAACTTCAATTTTTGATGAATAGTGAAACCACTAAGTGGTAGTTAAAGAAACTGATTTTTTCGTTTAAATGAAACTTTTCCACTTCTGTGATTTGATTTTAAAAAAATAATACATACATGGTTTTCATTAAGACGTAAAATGTGGTTCAATGAGATTAAAATAATTTTTTGGTGAATAGTAACTTTTAAGTTCTTAATCGCGATTAGAGATAATTAGTGTAGTTTAAGGTAAAAATAATGTTTTAATAATATGAGATGAGCATGAAACATGTCCTACCCTCATTGGATGTGTCATGGCAGACCAAGACAATCCATGGGTCAACTTGGGGACCCCATGGAGCCACTTTGTTTGGGAAATGACATAAATAACTTTTTATTTAATGTTAAAGTAAAAATGACACAAACATGAGTTATTTTACTAAAACAATTTTTACATGGGGTTATACCAGTCATATTTTTGATTATAAACAGTAATTTGAAATCTAAAAAGATTTCCTACATATTATTATTTTTTTTATAATTTTTAGACTTTAAATAAATTAAATTATTTATGACATCATGATGATGAAGCGATTACCTCATTAATAAAGTATTTAAATAAAATGAAATGATAATGTAAAATCTATGACCTAAACATGTCCAAAACTTATTGGATGGGTGGATTTAGAACTCTTATCACCTTACCCTCAATTTATATCAATGTGGGACCTTTTGAATTCGAAACTCATTTTAAAATAAAGTAGCATCTCTTTACTTTCCAAGAGTGCCCCTCCTCTCCTCTTATAAAAGGCCCCCACCTCTACCTCCTTACCCACACTTCTAAAGCCTTTGGATCGGCCAGCCCCTTCCCATTTTGTCTCTCCACATCCCTCTATTACTCTTTGAAACCTCACATTGGGCAAAAGTCTTCCTAATGAAGCCTTTGAGCTCAAACCAAATAGAGTTACCCGATTTTAAGGTAATGTCTTCACTTGAGTTCGTTTGTTTTATTTTGCTTCTCCAACCCTCTAAACTATTTTTATTAATTTATTTTGTAAAAACTCCAATATCTCCAATATACTAGGATGTTGTTATAAGAAGGATTCGAGCTACACCTACACACACCTACATCTAATTGTTAAAGAACATACTGTTTTCGTGGATGGAGAATTTCTGCCTCCCGAAACGATGATTGTTCAACATTCATTTAACACCTTCAAAGGTGGCCAATAAGATGAAACTATATTTATATATGATATATAATATGTTTATTTTTTCCTTAAGATTCTGTATATTTCATTTTTGGCAAACCTTTATGGTTTCCATTATGGGTAAACACGATATCTTCATTTAAGGATGTACGGACTACCGCCCCCTCAATGTGATTTGATTCGTTAATACCATATGTGGGATGTATAAAGGATGAAGTTATGATAATATATATGATATTACACTGGAATTATAATATACCTTTATATCAATATGATTCCATTCTATAAAATACGAAATAGAAATGAAAGTAGTGTTCATGCGTACGTACGACTTACCGTCTCCATGAACGGTGCATTTCATTTATTACCTATAAATGATTATGTAATATTATAAATGCATGCATATACTGGATATATATTATATATATGATATATACATCGTGATTATAATTCTGTATATAATGGATACATGGACAACTTGTAATTATAAAGGGTTTATTTTTTACTCAAGTACCAATGATCGTTAAAACGACCGTTATTAACTTAAATAATTACATAGTGTACATGACATGCCAATAAGTGATATAAAAGGAATAATGAACTTTAAAAAGGTTCCTAAACAAGTATAAATTAACTCAAGTTTATTATTCAGGATAATAAAGAACTACCGAGTCATGTCAGACCCTAGGTATGGGACTTCGTCTCAATCTCCTTTCATTGAGGCATATTTTGTTTTATACACAACCTTCTTTTATACGGTGTATAAACCCCTAAAACGTTTACGTTTAACTAAAAGGAATCTTTTTTATACGAAGCGTTTTACTAAACGACAAAAGGGAATGTTTTTGTCATACGTATGCGGTGACAACGACTTCTCTACCGCCGTGACCGTTATTTGAGTTTCGGCTTCCTCTATAAGCCATACCTTTTTTTAAAAAGAAAAATAAATACCATGTTTAAATTTTCTTTTATTTTGGTATTGAAAATGGCTTTCATAATGTTTTTTTATCAATGTGTTGTATTGATATCTTGTGATTGAAAGGTGGAAATGTTATGTTTCCTTTATGCATGTTTTATGTGATACGATAATGTTGAGGATCTTGGGCATTATTATGAAGACGGTTTGTTCCGTGATAAACTAAGGGCGGGTGAGCCCGATATAGCTCTCCAATGCATTGGGTAAAGAGAAGGAGTGAAACGTTAAGGTTTCTCTGAAGAGATTTAGGGAATATGCTGTGATGGGTATTCCAAATGTAACCAAGAGGGTCACTCCCTACGTTAGAATGTTATGAATGCCTCAAGTTACCATTATGTATTATTATTTCTATGATTTATTCATGATTTGATGAGGTATAAAAAAGTGCTTATGTTTTATGGGTAACATATGATTTCATTATTATGTATATATGAACTCAAGTTTCCTTTCCATAATTTTATAACCCATACTGAGATTTTTATGCTCATTCCAAGTTTTTTTGAAATGTTTTTCACAGGTCAAGGGAAAGTTACATGATACGATAATAGTCAAGGAAGTGTCAAGAAATAATCCATATTTTATTTTAAATATGTTCCATTGATGGAAAAAATGAATACTATCTTTATGTAACCACTTTGTTTAAATGTGGAATGTAATGCAAGTTTTATGATCTAATTATCAAAAACTCTAAGCCTGAAAATATCCTCAATGTGTAATCTTTTAATAACTCACGATTAAGTAAGGTTTAAGGCTAGGGCCTTATAGTTGGTATCAAAGGTCGGTTTAGATAATTTTAGGAGATAGAATTCTATTAAATGATTATCCAAAAATATTTTTTTATGGTCAAATTGAAATGATATATCATTTGAAGATTACCATGTTGCTTCATCTAAGACATGTTTGTTCAGAATGGTTTTCCGTAGAGGAAATAGGGAAGCAGTGCTAGGAAGGCATACATAAGGAAATAACCTTCCGAATCAGCATCCTGAGATGGTCGGAATTGGAACTGAATAGTTTGTTGCAGTAATGGTGTAGTTGACTCAAGCGCTAAATGGAGGTGGTATCCATGCACGAGATCAGCCAGATCAACTGCAGGGGAACATGTCAGTGGTGGAACATTTCATGAGGCAACATCCCGCATCATTCAGATGATCATCTGACCCTGTGTTAGCTGAAGGGTGGATTAAAGCACTAGAGAAGATTTTCGATGTCATGGGGTGTTCAGACAATCAAAAGGTTAGTCTTGATATTTACCGTTTGGAGGGTGAAACAGATCTGTGGTGGTCGATGGTTAAAAATATCAGGGACGCCGATGAGATTTATGCTCTTGACTGGGATGAATTTAAAGGTATGTTTCTTGAAAAGTATTTTCCTAAGGCTGTTCGACATAGGATGGAAAAGTGATTCTTGGAATTGAGGCAAGAGGAAGACTCAGTGGCTACCTATGAAGAAAGGTTCACTCGATTGGAAGGGTATGCTCCAAATTTTATCCGAGACCTTGATAGTAAAATCAATCGTTTTTACTCAGGATTAAAGCCAAAATATCGAAGGGCATTAGCTTCTTGTGAGTTTAAAAGTTATGAAAAGCTTGTTTGATGTGCTGAGAAGGTGGAAATAGAGTTTTCTGATGACCAAGTGTTCTATAAAGACCAGTAGAAGAAGAGGCCGAGTTGGCAGGAGAAAGGGAAGAATTATTCAAAAAAGTCTGATGGTAAGAAATATAAGTTTCCAGTTTGTGATAAATGTGGCAAAAGGCATGCTGGGGAATGTCTTCTGAATTCTGGAAAGTGCTACCGATGTGGTAAGATGGGACATAAGGCTCATGATTTCACTGAAAATGATCAAGGTGATGGTAAGTCCAAAATTTTATTTACAGTTAGTGAAATGTATTAAGTACAAGGATATGGGTCACTATGCAAATGAGTGTCGGATAAAGAGCTCGAGTGATGTGAAGCAGTTAGAATACAAGCAGAAAGGGGTGGTAAAATCCTTTGCAACTACTTCAGCAGATGTCAGGCCATCAAATGAAGTTGTATCAGGTACATTGTTTGTTTTTTCAGATTATGCCAGTGTGTTGTTTGATTCGGGGTCCACACATTCTTTCATCTCTGAAACCTATTCTAGTAAAATGGGAATACCATCTCAAGAAATGACTCCTGAACTTGTGGTAAAAACACCTGGGAGAAATGTTGAGGCAAAAAAAATTTATAAGAATATTGCTATCCTTATACGTGGAAAGAACCTACTTGCAAACCTTATTTTTCTACCTCTATTAGAGTTTGATGTTATCCTGGGTATGGATTGGCTCTCTATTTACCATGCTAAGATTTACTGTAGAGATAAAGAAATTTATTTTCAGAAAGGCTTTCAGGTTGTGAACAAGAATGAACCCTTATTGTTGATAACTTATCATGAGGCCGAGAAACTTGTAAAAGATGGAAATGAATGTTACCTTGCACATATTGTTGAAAACAAGGGAACTGTTCAGATTAATGATTTTCCAGTGGTAAATGAGTATCCTGATGTTTTTCCTGATGAGTTTCCTTGAAAAATACCAGATCGAGAAGTTGAATTTACTGTTGACTTAGTTCCTGATGCTAAGCCAATTTCGAAACCCCCTTATCGAATGGCTCAAATTGAAGTTTTAGAGTTGAAGGATCAATTGCTATATTTATTAGAGAAAGGTTTCATTTGACCTAGCACAACACCATGGGGTGCTCCTGTTTTATTTTTTAAAAAGAACGATAGTTTTATGAGACTTTGCATTGATTATAGAGCCTTGAATAACATCACTGTTAAGAACAAATATCCTTTTCCTCATATCAATGATTTGTTTGATCAGCTCTAGGGAGCTCAGTATTTTTCAAATATTGACCTGAGATTGGGGTACCATCAACTAATGGTAAAGGAAGAAGATGTTTCGAAGACTATGTTTCGTACAAGATATGACCATTATGAATTTGTATTAATGCCTTTTGGGCTAACTAATGTACCTACTGTATTCATGGACTTAATGAAGAGAATTTTCCATGAGTTCTTGTATAAGTTTGTGGTGGTTTTCATTGATGATATTTTGGTGTTTTCTAAAAGTAAAGAGGAGAATGAAAGACATTTAAGGGTTATTTTGAAAACCTTAAAAGAAAAGAAATTGTATATGAAATTCAGAAAGTGTGAGTTTTTGTTGCAACAAATTTCTTTCCTTGGTCACATTGTTTCTAAATATGGGATAACTGTTGATCCTGCAAAAAGAAAGGGTGTTGAAGAATGGCCAAGACCCACAAATATAACAGATATTCGTAGTTCCTTTGGTTTGGCAGGATATTGCTGAAGGTTTGTTAGAAATTTTTCACGGTTATCTAGTCCAATGACTATGCTAACTCGGAAGGGTGTTAAGTTTATCTGGAAAAAAGAATGTGATGATTGTTTTCAGGAACTGAAAAGATGATTGGTGAATGCTCCAATTTTGGTACTACCTTCCAGGAATGGTGAGTTTGTTATATATAGTGATGCTTCGTTGAAAGGACTTGGTTGTGTCCTAATGCAGAATGATCAGGTAATTGCTTATTCTTCACGACAGTTGAAAACTCATGAGGTAAATTATCCTACACATGATTTGGAATTAGCTGCTGGTGTTTTTACATTAAAAATTTGGAGGCATCACTTGTATGGAGTAAAGTGTGAAATATATACCGATCACAAAAGTTTAAAGTATATATTCACTCAGAAAGAATTGATCATGAGATAGAGGAGATGGCTAGAATTAATCAAAGATTAGGATTGTACAATTCATTACCATCCAGGAAAAGAAAATAAAGTGGATGATGCTTTGAGTCGAAAAAGTAATGCTTCATTAGCAATGTTGCGTCTGGAACGTGATCCTTTGGTTAAGGATTTTATGAACATTGGCATAGAAGTTGTTGGTATAGGATGTTCTTCTATTTTGTTTCAGGTATCAGTGAAATCCTCTCTATCAGACAGAATCAAGCAAGCACAGAATCAAGACAGTGAGTTGCAGAAAAAGGTAAAGCTGGTTCAGAAAGGTAAGTTTCCTGAATTCAACATTGATAATGATTGTGTTTTGAGATTTGGGAAGAGATTGTGTGTGCCTTGTGATTCAGAGTTTAAGAGAGAGTTGTTATGTTAAGCTCATAGTTCTCCATTTTCAGTTCATCCTGGCAGTACTAAGATGTACATAGATCTGCGGGAGTATTACTGTTGGGATGGAATGAAAAGAGATATTTCTGATTTTACTGTGAAGTGTTTGACTTGTCAACATGTTAAAGCAGAGCGGTAGTTACCGAAAGGGATGATTCCGCCATTACCAATGCCAGAGTGGAAATGGGAGAATATATCCATGGACTTCGTTGTGGGATTGCCGAAAACCCCTAGAGGTAATAATGCAATCTGGGTTATTATTGATCGCTTGACTAAATATGCTCATTTCCTTGCTATAGGAGATAATTTTTCACTAGATCAACTTTCTCGTTTGTATCTTAAAGAGATAGTCAGGTTACATGGAGTTCCTCTCTCCATTGTATCTGACTATGATCTCAGGTTCACTTCTAAATTTTGGAAAGGCCTTCAGAAGTCGTTGGGTACTGAATTAAATTTTAGTACAGCTTTTCATCCTCAATCAGATGGCCAGTCCGAATGAACAATTCCGACCTTGGAGGGTATGCTACGAGCTTGTTTGATGGATTATAAGGGAAGTTGGGACCAACATCTTTCTTTGGTTGAATTTTCATATAATAATAGTTTTCATTCCAGTATACAGATGGCACCATTTGAGGCGTTATAAGGGAAGCGGTGTCGAACTCCAGCATTTTGGGATGAAGTGGGTGAAAGGAAGCTGATGAGACCAGAATTGGTAGAAGAGATGTCAGAAAAAGTTCAGTAGATTCAGAAACACATGAGAATAGCTCAGAGTAGGTAGAAGAGTTATGTGGACAATAGGAGGAAGGATCTATCTTTTGAGGTAGGAGATCATGTTTTCCTCAAAGTCTCACCATGGAAAAGTGTGATGCGATTTGGTAAGAAAGGAAAGCTGAGTCCAAGGTTCATTGGACCATATGAAATTCTGGAGAGAGTTGGATCAGTTGCATACCGGGTGGCTTTACATCCGAGTTTATCTCAGGTACACAATGTTTTTCATGTTTCGATGCTGAGAAAGTACATGCCGGATCCATCTCATGTTTTGAGTCCAGAGGTAGTTCAGCTGGAAGAGAACCTATCATATGAGGAACAACCGGTCAAGATTTTTGACCATAGGGAGAAAGTGTTACGGAATAAGGTGATTAATCAGGTAAAGGTTTTGTGGAAAAACCACATGATGGAAGAGGCAACATGGGAATCTGAAAATGCAATGAGGGATAAGTGCCCCCATTTATTCAGTAAGTAAATAAATTACGGGGACGCAATTTTCTAAAGGGGGGAAGGATGTAACATCCCAAGTAAGTAATGAATAATAGATATTTTTATCTATTCCTATTAATGAATTGGATAGTGTTTTAGAGGCTTAAAATGAAAATAAATCCAATCTTAAGCATGGAATACACTAATATTTTTAAAAGATTTTTTACTGCCTTTTAATGGAAAACCATGTTTAAATCTATCTTTTGACAATTTTATAAGCTATATTTGTCAAAATAAACTTATTCTTTATGATTGGGACATCAAAATTTACTTTGTGTGAATTTTTGGTATTTTTCCGATAAAGTACAATTTTTAATGAATAGTGAAAAATGTTGTATTTTAATTCAAAAACACTTTTTAATCTAATTTATTTATATTATTAGATTTTCTTTTGAATTTGTTTTAAAGTTAAATTTGAATATATTTTTACCATTTAATCCAATGGTGGTCATTGGAATCAATTTCACTTTGAAATTGGACTTAAACTAGTGTCAATCTTTTGATACTTTTTGTTTCATAAAAACACGCTATTTTTTATGACACGGAAGTTAATTATTAAATTAATTAATGAATCTTATATTTTTTTAATTTTGTAAAATAGAAATAATTTTTGAATTCATAATATCAAATATATCTTAGGGTGAATTTTTAGAATTTTTCTGAAAAACTTCAATTTTTGATGAATAGTGAAACCACTAAGTGGTAGTTAAAGAAACTGATTTTTTTCATTTAAATGACACTTTTCCACTTATTTGATTTGATTTTAAAAAATCCGACATCCATGGTTTTCATTAATAAGTTAAATGTGGTTCAATGAGATTAAAATAATTTTTTGGTGAATAGTAACTTTTATGTTCTTAATCGCGATTAGAGGTAATTAGTATAGTTTAAGGAAAAAATAATGTTTTAATAATATGAGACGAGCTTGAAACATGTTTTACACTCATTGGATGTGTCATGGCCGACCAATACAATCCATGGGCCAACTTGGGGACCCCATGGAGCCACTTTGGTTGGGAAATGACATAAATAACTTTTTATTTAATGTTAAAGTAAAAATGACACAAACATGAGTTATTTTACCAAAAAAACATTTACATGGGATTATACAAGTCATATTTTTGATTATAAATAGTCATTGGAAAGCTAAAAATATTTCCTACATCATAGTATTTTTTTTATAATTTTTAGACTTTAAATAAATTAAATTATTAATGACATCATGATGATGCAGCGATTACCTCATTAATAAAGGATTTAAATAAAATGAAATGATAATGTAAAATCTATGACCTAAACATGTCTAAAACCTATTGGATGGGTGGATTTAGAACCCTTATCACCTTACCCTTAAATTATATCAATGTGGGAGCTTTTAAATCCGAAACTCATTTTAAAATAAAGTAACATTTCTTTACTTTCCAAGAGTGCCCCTCCTCTCCTCTTATAAAAGGCCCCCACCTCTACCTCGTTACCCAAATTTCAAAAGCCTTTGGCTCATCCAAACCCTACCCATTTTGTCTCTCCACATCCCTCTCTTACTCCTTGAATCCTCACTTTCGGCAGAACTCTTCCCAAGGAAGCCTTTGGGCTCAAACCAAAGGGAGTTACCCGATTTTAAGGTAATGTCTTCACATGAGTCCATTTGATTTATTTTGCTTCTCCAACCCCCTAAACACTTTTTATTAATTTATTTTGTAACAACTCCAGTATCATCAATATACTAGGATTTTTTTATAAGAAGGATTCGAGCGACACCCAAACACACCTAAATATAATGGTTAATGAACATACTGTTTCCGTGGATGGTGAATTTCTACCTCCCGAAACGATGATTGTTCATCATTCTTTTAACACCTTCAAAGGACGCCATTATGATGAAACTATATTTATATATGATATATAATATGTTTATGTTTTCCTTAAGCATCTGTATTTTTCATTTTGGGCATAACTTTATGGTTTCCATTATGGGTAAACACGATATCTTGATTTAAGGAAGTGCGGACTACCGCCCCCTCAAAGAGATTTGATTCGTTAATACCATATGTGGGATGTATAAAGGATGAAGTTATGATATTATATATGATATTACAATGGAATTATAATATACCTTTATATGATTATGATTCCATTCTATAAAATACGAAATAGAATTGAAAGTAGCGTTCATGCGTACGTACGACTTACCGTCTCCATGAACGGTGCATTTCATTTCTTACCTCTAAATGATTATGTAATATTATAAATGCATGTATATACTGGATATATATGATATATATGATATATAAATCATGATTATAATTATGGATATAGTGTATACATGGACCACTTGTAATTATAAAGGGTTTATTTTTGACTCAAGTACCAATGATCGTTAAAACGACCGTTATTAACTTAAATAATTACATAGTGTTCATGACATGGCAATAAGTGATATAAAAGGAATAATGAACTTCTAAAAGGTTCTTAAACAATTATAAATTCTCTCAAGTTTATTATTCAGGAGATTAAAGAACGACCGAGTCAAGTCGGACCTGAGGTATGGGACTTCGTCTCAATCTCCTTTCATTGAGGCATATTTTTTTATACACAACCTTCTTTTATACGGTGTATAAACCCCTTTGACATTTATGGTTATCCAAAAGGAATCTTTTTTATACAAAGAGTTTTACTAAACGACAAAAGGGAATGTTTTTGTCGTACGTATGTGGCAACAACGACTTCTCTGCCGCCGTGACCGTTATTTGAGTTTCAGCTTCCTCTAAAAGCCATAACTTGTTTTTAAAAGAAAAATAAATACAATTTTTTAATTTTCTTTTATTTTGGTATTGAAAATGGTTTTCATAATGTTTTTATATCAATGTGTTGTATTGATATCTTGTGATTGAAAGGTGGAAATGTTATGTTTCCTTTATGCATGTTTTATGTGATACGATTTTGTTAAGGTTCTTGGGAATTATTATGAAGACGGGTGGTTCCGTGATAAACTAAGGGAGGGTGAGCCCGATATAGCTCTCCAGTGCGTTGGGTAACATGATGGAGTGAAACGTTAAGGTTTCTCCAACAAGATTTAGAGAATATACTGTGATGGGTATTCCAAACGTAACCAAGAGGGTTACTCCCTATGTAAGAATGTTATGAATGCCTCAAGTTACCTTTATGTCTTCTGATTTCTATGATTTACTCATAATTTTATGAGGTATGCTACAGTGCTTATGTTTTATGGGTAAAGTATGATTTCATTCTTATGTATATATGAACTCATGTTTCCTTTCCATAATTTTATAACCCATACTGAGATTTTTATGCTCATCCCAAGTTTTTTTGAAATGTTTTTCACAGGTCAAGGGAAAGGTACATGATATGATGATAGTCAAGGAAGTGTCAAGAAAGAATCCATGTTTTATTTTAAATATGTTCCATTGATGGAAAAAAAATTAATACTATCTTTATGTAACCACTTTGTTTAAATGTGGAATGTAATGAAAGTTTTATGATCTAATTCTCTAAAACTCTAAGCCAGAAAAGATCCTCAATGTGTAATCTTGTAATAACTCAAGATTAAGTAAGGTTTAAGGCTAGGGACTTATACTGGTACATCACTCCCGGTGGCGTTTTCATTTGTAATGCATAATGTTTCATTATCTATTGCTTCCGCATTCTTGTGGTAGAAATCGTTCCCACTTGCGTGTTGTGTGAGGACAGGTGCTAGTCGCCGAACTGTGGGGATCGGGAATTCCCTTCGGGCTATGTCAGGACCGACTCAGTTATCAGGTTACCAGGGTACCCGGGCTGGTTCGTGATAGGAAGTAATTTCTCTTTGAAATTGGACATAAACAAGTGTCAATATTATGATATTTATTATTTTTTAAAATCATGTTTTTTGGTATTGACAATAGTGATTAATTTAAAATTAATTAATGAAACATATATGTTTAGAATTTGGTAAAATAGACATAATTTTTGAATTCCTAATACCAAAATTTTCTTTGGGTTATTTTTTGGTATTTTTCATAAAACGTTCAAATTTTGATGAATAGTAACAAAAACACTACTTAGTAGCTGAAACCCGATCTTTTCATTTAAACAAAATTTTACCACTTTTGTGAATTGAATTTCAAAAATCTAACATACATTATTATAATTAGTATTTAAAATTTGGATCAATAAGATGAAAATAATTTTTAGTGAATAGTAAGTTTTGATTTTTATTTACCACAATTAAAGGTAAAAAGGGTAATCCAGGTAAAAATAATATTATAATAATATTTAATTACCATAATAATTGTACTGCCCTTATTGGATGAGTAATGGCCATCCATGAAAATTCTTGGGTTAGACTTTTGGCCTTTTAATTCCATTTGGGCAAGATAATTACATTAATAACTTTTAATTTAATGTAAAATAAAAAATATCATAAACATGTATTGTTTTTGCCAAAAAAGTATAATGTGGGTTTATATAATTGATATCTTGGTCTATAAATATTAATTTGACATATAAAATGTTTTACTACATAATGTTATTTTATTTATAATTTTTAGAAACTATATAAATAAATTTAAAAATGAAAAAATAGTGATGCAATAATTGCTTCATTAATAATTTTTTCAAATAAATGATATTATAAATACAAAAATAAATTTATTATGAAGATTTTTATGCCATGCACGAATTTTTTAGACTATGATGACTTTTTATTTTTCAATTAATGATGGTTTTTTGAATGAATCAAATTGTTTAGGATTTTTTAAAAAGTAATGATATGAATATTATAAAAAAATGATATAAAAGTGTTTTTAAATCAATCAATATTTTATTAAATGATAAAATAGTCATAAAATATACAATTAATCCAAATGAAATATATGATGTTAATAATGTCATTAATGATCCATTTTGGTTTGCTTGTCATATTATAGTGAATTATTAACCATATAGTATGAATATATAAGAGGACATGGTAAAAGTTAAATTAGTTAACAAAGGGGTAAATAAGAAATATAAGGATTAAAAAATATCCAAAACCAATCCAATTCTTTTTTTATGATTTTATTTCTACTTATATGAAACTTATCTTCTAATTAAATAAGTTCTTGCCTTTTTTAAACCAAAAATCACTTTATAATAAAATAATATTTTCAAACATTCATATAGAGCCCCTTCTCTCCCTTATAATAGTCCATCACCTCTAACCCATTAAAAACACCTCTCAAGCCCATTGGATCATACAACCTCTACCCAAATATGCTCTTAATATCCCTATATTCTTCTTAGAAACATTACCATTGGAAGAAGGATCTTCAAGAAAGACTTTTGGTTCAAACCAAAAGGTGTTACCCAATTTAAAGGTAATGTCTTCCCTCAAGTTCTATTTGTTTATTTTACTTCTTCACTCCCTATGATCTTCTTACTTTTTTAAAATTATTAAACACGTATCCTAAATATAAAATGATTTTTCTATGAGATGTATTCAAAAAACACATACACACTCCTTCATGTAATGGATATAAACATATTGTTTCTTTGTACGATGAACTACAGCCTCACGAAAAGATGATTATTCGATTATATCCTACAACATCTAATGGTGGGAATTATGATGGAACTATATTTATATGTGATATATATTACATATATATTGTATTTATGCTTCTTTATTTTTCATTTATAGCATACCATTATGGTTTCCATAATGGGTAAATATGATAATTTCATTTGAGGAAGTGCGGACTACCGCCCCATTAAAGTGATATAAATCGTTCATGACATACATGGAACATATAAAGGATGAAGTTAATGAAATTATATATGATATTATACTATAATTATAATATACTTATGTTTCATTATGATTTCATTTCATTAAATAAGAAATAGAAATGAAAGTAGCGTTCATGAGTACGTACGGCTTACAATCTCCATGATCGATGAATTTAATTTCTTATATCCAAATGTAAAATACTACTATAAATACATATATATAATAAATATATTTGATATATATGATATCTAAATTATGAATATAATTATGGAGATAATTTACTTTTTACCACAAGGATGAATTTTTATTATAAGAAGTTCATTTTTGACTCAAGTACCAAATATTGAAAAAATGACCATTTTTAACACAAATGATTATGTAATGTTTATAATATGGTAATAAGTAATATTAAAGTAATCATAAATGTGAAAAATGTTATTAAACTATTATAAATTATCATTAGTTTATTATTCTAGAGATTAAATAAAGAATGTGTCCAGTCAGACACAAGGTAAGGAACTTTGTCTCAATCTCATTTCATTGAGAAATATTTTGATTTATACACGACATTCTATTATACAGTTCATAAACCCCTTTTACTTTTATTTTCATTCAAATGGAATATTTTTTTTATAGCATTTTACTAAACTACAATGGGAATGTTTTTTTAACATACATGGGGACAACGAACATTCTGCCACCGCAGACATTTTATGATATTTGGCTTCGTCTAGAAGACGTGATGTATTTAAATGTAAAATAAATACCATATACTCTTTTTACGTATTTTGATATTGAAAATAGATTTGACAATGGATTTATTATTTCAATATATTGAAATGATTTATTGTGATTGAAATGTGGAAATGTTATCATTCCTTTATTTTGTCTTATGTGTTAGTAATATGTTATAGCTCTTGGGAATTGTTTAGGAATATTGGTCGTTCCATGATAAACCTAGGGCAAGAGTGCCTGAGATAGCTCTCCAGTTCATTGGTTAACCTGACAAAAGTAAACGTTAATGTTTTCCCTAAGAGATTTGGGGAATATATTATGATGAGTATTCCAAATGTAACTCCCTACGTAGATGTGAGAATTACAATTTATGTTTGATATGGATACTAGAAGATACCATTATGATTTATGATTTATATGTTTTATTTATAAATCAAATGATTTTATGAGGTATGTAAAAGAGCTTATGTTTTGTATTTATTGAGGGACTAATGATTTCATTCTTTATTTTATAACCCTTACTAATCTTTTTAGGCTCAACCCATGTTTTTTGAATTGTTTTTCAAAACACATAAAGATGATTAGGGTCAATGATGGGATCATGGAAAAGTGATGTAGTATAAAACATGGAACTATACATGACTCGTTTTTTCTTGAGTTTATATTTTATGAAAAAATGGATACTATGTAGAAGTGTCTACTATGTAATATTTGAGATGTAATGTAATAGTTATAGCCTAATTATCTAAAAGTCTAAACCTAAAATGTTCCTCAATGTGTATTATTAAATTAATTTAAGATTATGAATTATTTAAGGGTCGGTTATTATAGTTGGTACCAAATGATGGTTTAGATAACTTTTGGTGTTAGGATATTGTTAAATTAATATCCATAAATTAATTTATGTTAATATTTAAATGATATTGTATTTACAAGTTACCATATTTATTCGCCTAAGTTATTTCTGTGATCATAATGGTTTTCGTATAGGAAACAAGGCAGATATGGTGGGAAAACATCAGGAGGAAGACAGCCTTCAAAATCAGGAACCTGAGATGGTCAGAATTGGTACTGAATAGTTTGAAGTAGTGATGGAACATTTGACTGAGGATATAAATTGAGTTGTAATTATTGCATGATATCATCCAGATCAACTACAAAAGAACATGTCATTAGTGGATAATTTCATGAGGAAAAATCCCATTTCACTCAAAGGATCATCTGACCCTTTTCTTACTGAAGGATTGATTAAAGCACTGGAAAAGATTTCTGAAGTCATGGGATATTCAGAACTTCAAAAGATTCTTTTTTTTATCATTTTGAAGGTGAAGCCGATCAGTGGTGGTCAACGGTGAAAAATATCAGGGATTGAGATGAGATTGATGTTATTGATTGTTATGAATTCAAAGTTATGGTTCTTTAGAAATATTTTCCTATAGTGGTTCGCCTTTGGATGGAAAAACAAATTCATGGAATTGAGGTAAGAAGATGACTCTGTGGTTGCTTATGAAGAAAAATTAACTCAACTATCAAGGTATCGTCCAAATTTCATATGAGATCTTAATATAAAAATCAACCATATTACTCCAGATTAAATCCAAAGTATCGAATAGATTTAGCTTTTTATGAGTTCAAAAGTTATAAAAAACCTGTTTTATGTGTAGGGAAGGTGAAAATAGAGTTTTTTTATGATCATGTGTTCTTTGAAAAACTACAAAATAAGAGGATGTGGTGGTAGAAAAATGAGAAGAAATCATTAAAAAGGACTCATGGTATGAAAATTAAGCATACAGTCTGTGAAAATTGTGGTAAAAAGCACTCTGGGGAATGTATTTTAAATTATGTTATGTGATAACAATATGGTAAAATGGTACATATGGCTCTTAATTCCACTGAAAATAATCTGGGTAATGGTAAGACAAAATCTAATTTGTAGTCAGTAAAATGTTTTAAGTCAAATGAAATGGGTCATTATGCAAATGAGTGTCAAAAGAAAAACTCAACTAAGGGAAATCATCAGAACTACAAGAAGAAAGGGGTGGTGAAATCCTTCGTAACTACTCCTGCATATGTTGGCCATCGAATGATGTAGTATCAGGTACACTGTTTGTTTATTTAGATTACGCCAATTTGTTCTTTGATTTATGGTCTACACATTCTTTTATTTCTGAGAAGTTTTCTAGTAAATTTGGAATTCCATATCAAGATATGAATCATGAACTTATGTTACAAACACCGAGGGGAAATTTTGAGACAAAAAATATAAGAACCTTCATGTCCTAGAGTGCGGAATGTATCTACCTACAAACATTATTGTTTTCCTCTAGTAGATTTTGATGTTATATTGGGTATGGATTGTATTTCCGTTTATCATGCTAAGATTAAATTCATAGATAAAGAGGTTTCTTTTCAAAAAAAGAAATAGTTTTTGTACAAGAATGAACCATTAATATTGATAAAATATCAGGAAGCTAAGAAACTAGAAAAAGGTGGAAAGGAATTTTACCTTGCACATATTTTTGAGAACAAATTAATTTTTTAGATTAATGATGTTCTAGTGGTAAATGAGTATATTGATGTATTTCATGACGAGTTACCTAATTTAATACCAGATTGGGATGTTGAATTTATTATTTACTTAGTTCCTAATTCTTATCCAATTTCAAAACACCCTTATAGAATGATAGAAATTAATCTTTTTGATTTAATGAAGCAATTGCAGGAGTTATTAGATAATGGTTTCATTCAACCAAGCATATCACCATAGGATTCTCCTATATTTTTTTTAAAAATAAATATGGTTCAATGAGACATTGCATTGATTATAGAGTATTGAATAACTTCACTGTTAATAACAAGTATCCTTTCCACATATCGATGTTTTGTATGATTAGCTTTAGGGAGCTCATTATTTTTCAAAGATTGACTTGAGTTCGGGGTACCATCAGTTGAAAGTAAAGGATGAAGACATTCAAAACATCACATTTCATACTAAATATGGCCATTAAAAATTTTTAGTTATGACTTTTGGTTCAACCAATACACCTGTTGTATTGAAGGATCTTATGAAAATAATTTTCCGTGACATCTTGGATATGTTTTTGGTTGTGTTTATTGATGATATTTTTGTTTATTATAACTGTAAAGTGGAACAAGAAAGGTATTTAAGATTTTTCTTGAAACCCTTAAATGAAAATAAACAAAATGGGATATTAAGCATGTGTTGATTTTGGTTACAGAAAATTTCATTCCTTGGTTCCAATATTTCAAAAAATGGGATAATAGTTGATCATACTAAAAAAAAGTTATTTAAGAATGGATAAGACCTACCAATATCACAGAGATCCATAGTTTTCCTAGTTTAATATGTTATTACTCGAGGTTTTTTGAAAATTCATCATGATTATCTAACCTAATGACAATGTTATCTCAACAAGGTGTTAAGATCATTTGGAATTAAGAATGCGAAGACTATTTTTAGGAATTGAAAACTTATTGGTGATTGATCCAGTTTTGGCACTGATTTCAAAAGATGGTGAATTTGTTATCTAAAGTGATGCTTCATTGAAATTACATAGTTGTGTTCTAATGCAGAATGATCAGGTAATTTCTTATGCTTCACGTCACTTGAAACCTCATGTGTTAAATTACACAACACATGATTTGGAGTTGGGTTCTATTTTTTGCATTAAGAATTTTCAGACATGATCTGTATGGAGTTAAATGTGAATTATATACTGAACATAAAAGTTTGAAGTATATATTCACTCATAATGAGTTGAACATGACACATAGAAGATGGTTAGAATTAATCAAGGATTATTATTGCACTGTTCATTACCTTATGGAAAAGAAAAATATAGTAGTCGATGATTTCAGTCGAAAAAGAAATGCTACATTTACCATGTAACGTTTGGAACAAGTTCCTTTGATTAAATATTTGTTTAACATTGGAATAGAAGTTGTTTGTGTAGGAGATCCCTTTTTTGTATTAGGATTTAGTGAATTCTTCTCTGTCAAAAAGAATTAAGCAAGCACAGAAGTAAGATAAAGAGTTGTAGAAAAAGGTAGAGTTTGTTCAGAAGGTAAGTTGCCTGATTTTAACATTGACAATGAATTCATTTTCAGATTTGGGAAGAGATTATTTGTGCCCTATAAACCACAGATGAATAAATAGGTATTTTGTGAGGCTCATAGTTCTCCATTTTTAGTTCATCCTTCCAGTACCAGGTTGAACAAAGATCTTCAATAGTATTGCTGGTGGTATGAAATTAAAAGTTATAATGATGACTTTACTATGAAGTGTTTGACTTGTCAATAGGTTATAGTAGAGAGGATGTTTCCTAAAGGGATACTTCAGCCTTTACCAGTGCCATAATGGAAATGGAAAATATATCCATGGACTTCATTGTGGGATTAAAAAACATCTCGAGGTAACAATGAAATCAAAATTATTGTTGATTGATTGACTAAATCTATTCATTTCCTTCCAATTCTAGATACATTATCTATATATCAACTTTCTCGATTGTATGATAATGAGATAGTTAGGTTTCATGGACTTCCCCTATCCATTGTATCTGATCATGATACTAGGTTTACTTCTAAATTTTGGAAGGGCCTTTAGATGTCTTTGGGTAGTGAATAAAAATTTAGTGCAACTTTTCATCCTCAATTAGATGGGCAGTCCGAAAGAACAACTCATACATTAGAAGATAGTATATGTTCATGCTCAATAGATTACCAAGGAAGTTGGGACCAACATATTTATTTGGTTGAATTTTATTATAATAACAATATTCATTCCATCATATAGATGGAACCTTTTGAGGAATTTTATGCAAAGAAATGTCGAACTCCATCTTTTTGGGATAAAGGTGGGGAAAGGATACAGATGGGACCAGAATTGGTAGAAGAGATTGCAAATAAAGTTCAGTTGATTCAGAATAACATGTGAAAAGCTCAGAGTAGGTAGAAAATTTATTCGGATAACCAGAGGAAGGATATTTATTTTGAGATAGGTTATCATGTCTTTCTCAAAGTTTCTCTATTGAAAAGTTTGATGCATTTTGGAAAAAATATAATGTTGAGTCTAAGGTTCATTGGACCCTATGAAATCCTAGAGAAAGTTGGATTAGTTTCCTATAAAGTGGCTTTACCTCCATGTTTATCCCAAGTAAATATTTTTTCTCATGTTTCAATATTGTGAAATTATATTCCAGATACATCTCATGTTTTGAGTAAATATGTAGTTCAGTTGGAAGAGAATCTCTCTTATGAGGAACAACCAGTCCAGATTATTGAACGAAGAGGGAAAGCATTGTAGAATAGGGTAATTAATCAGGTAACAGGTTTTTTTGGAAAAACCACATGGATGAAGAGGTGACATGGGAATCTAACAATTCTATGATGGAAAAATACCCTAAATTTATTAATATGTGAATAAAATTGTGTGGACGTAATTTCCAAAAGGGGGGAAGGATCTAACTTCTCAGGTAAATAAAGAGTAAGACATTTTCATATTTATTAATATTTTTGAATTAAAAATTAATTTTAATTTAAATGGTATGCATTGGTTGATGGCATACCTTCCATGCAACAATGTGTTTCTCCAGCATCTCATGTTGTACATAAGGCTGAGTCATACTCAAAAATAAAAATATAATATTATTTTAAATTGTAGTTCATGCATAGTCATTGTATTGGAAATAATGAATATAACTAACTAAAATATGATTATACATGTTTTTTAAATGTTTTTACATTTACCCAATAAAAGTTAGAGTCTTAAAACGTGAATGAATCTAATTTTGAGCATAAACAATTTAATATTCTTTAAAATGTCGATTTAACACATTTTGATGGTGAAAACTTTTAAAATATTGTATTTGTCACTTTTATATTTTTTATTTGAAAGAATAAATTTCTTATTTAGAATTGGGACATAAAAAATTACTTTGGATTAAATATTCTTATTTTTCGGATAATGTTTTTTAAGGAATAGTGAAAAAAACTTCATTTTTATTCAAAAATGCCATTTAATCTAAATTATTTATAAAGATAGATTGTTATTTTTAGTGGTTTTATAGTGTAATTTGATTATATTTTTACCATTTAATCTATTGTTTCTTATTGTATGTAATTTCACTTTGAAATTTAACATAAACAAGTGTGAATCTTTTGATTGTTATTATTTCTTAAAAACACGCCTTTTGGTATTGGCAACAGAGATTAATTTTAAATTAATTAATGAAACATATAAGTTTTGAATTTGGTAAAATAGACATCATTTATTATTTATTAATAACAAAATTATATTTGGGAGAATTTTTGGAATATTTCTAATAATGTTCAATTTTTTATGAATAGTAGAAAAAACACTGCATAGTAGTTAAAAACCAAAATTTTAATTTAATTTTTTTACCACTTCTATAAATTGAATTTAAAAAAATCCAACATACATGGTTATAATCAATAACTAAAATTTTCTTCAATAAGATGAAAATAATTATTGGTGAATAGTAACTTTTGATTTATATTTAAAGTAGTTAAAGGTAAATAGTGTAATTGAAAGTAAAAATAATATTATAATAATATAAAATTACCTTAACACTTGTTCTAACCTCATTGGATGAGTAATTTACATCCAATAAAGTCCATGGGTTTGAATTTTGGCCTTTTAAAGCCATTTGGGTAAGATAATTACATTAATAATGTTTTATTTAATGTAAAAATAAAAATATCATAAACATGTACCGTTTTCCCAATACAATTTTAATGTGGGCTTATATAATTGATATCATCAACTATAAATAGTAATTAAAAATCTAATTTTTTTTTACATAAAGGTATTTTATTTATAAATTGTAGACATTAAATAACTAAATTTAATTATGACACAATGGTGAGGTAGTAATTGCTATATTAATAAACGATTCAAATAAATGATATTATAAATACTAAAATAAATTAATTTGAAAATTTTCATGCCATCCAATTATTTTATATATTATAATGGCTTTTTATATTTGAATTAATGAATATTTTTTGGAATAATCAAGTTCGTTTTGATTTCTTAAAAAGTCGTGATATGAATAAAATTAAAATTTATATAAAAAAGTTTTCAAATCAATCAATATTTTATTAAATAATAAAATAGTCTTAAAAATCTAATATTTAGCAAAATGAAATATATGATGTAAAAAATGTAATTAATGATACATTTTTTGTCACTTTTTTTATTGTAAATATATTAACAATATAGTATGAATATATAAGAGGACACAGTAAAAGTTAAATAAGTTAACAAATGGAAAAATAAGAAAGATAAGGATTAAAAAAATATCAAAAACATTTCCAATTACTATTTGATGATGTTATTTAGACTTATATGAACGTTATATTCTAATTTTATAAGTTTTTCACCTTTTAAAACCAAAAATTATATTATTATAAAAAAAATTCAAACATTCCTAAAGAGACCCTCATATCCCCTGTAAAAGGCCCTCACATGTAACTCATTAAACACACCTCTAAATCACCTTGGTTTTTCCATACTCTACCCAACTAATCTCTCAAGATACCTCTATTTCTCCTAGAAGCCTTACCTTAAGTAGAAGGAACATCAAGAAAGCCTTTTGGTTCAAACCAAAGGGAGAGACCCGATTTAAAGGTAATGTCTTCACTCACGTTCTGTTCTATTAATTTACTTCTTCACTCTCTATGCTCTTATTATTATTTATTGACCTAAATACCATTATAATCAATATAATAGTATGTTTTATGAGAAATATTCAAAATAAACTTACACACACCTCCATCTAATGGATACGAACATACTGTTTCGGTGTACGATGAACTGTTGTCTCACGAAACGATGATTGTTCGATTATATCATACCGCCTCTCATGGTGGCCACTATAATGGCACCGTATTTATATGTGATATATATATAATATTTATATTTTCTCTAATCTTCTATATATTTCATTTATATCATACCCTTATGGTTTCTATAATGGGTAAATATGGTAGTTTCATTTGAGTTAGTGCTGATTATTGCCCCATCAAAGGGATATGACTCGTTCATGCCATATATGGAAAATATAAAGGACGAAGTCACTAAAGTTTTTAAATGATATTATACTTGAATTATAATATATATATTTATCCTTATGTTTTCATTCCATTAAATACGAAGTAGAAATTAAAGTAGTGTTCATTTGTACGTACGACTTATATTCTCCATGAATGGTGTATTTCATTTCTTATCTCCAAATGAAATTTAATATTATAGATACATATATATACAGGATATATACGATATAAATGAAATAAATGATATCTAAATCAGGAATATCATTTTGAAGATATTGAAATTTTGACCATATGAACATCTTTTTATTATAATAATTTCATTTTTGAGTCAAGTACCAAATATCATCAAAACGTCCATTATTAACTTCAATGATTATGTAATATTCATAATGTGGTAATAATTTATTTAAAAGGAATAAAAAACAGGAAAATTTTTCTTAATCATGTAGAAACTAACATTAGATTATTATTTAAGAGATTGAAGAATGAACGAGTCAAGTAAGACATGAGGTAAGGGACATCATCTCAATCTTTGTTCATTGAGGAATATTTTGATTTATACATGAATTTCTTTTATACGGTGTATTAACCCTTTCACTTTTTAATTAATTCAAAGGGAATTTTTTTATAGGTAGCGTTTTACCAAATGAAAAAGGGAATATTTCTTTTTTAACGTATGTGGTGACAACTACCTTTCTGATGTCACGAGCATTATTTGATATTTGGATTCCTCTACAAGCCGTAGTGTTTTTAAAAGGAAAATAAATAACATATATTATTTTTCCTTATTTAGGTACTAAAAATGGTTTTGCGAATGGATTCATTATTTCCATATCTTGATATGATATATTGTGATTGAAATGTGAAACTGTAATCTTTCTTTTATGTTTTTTTATGTGTTATTAATATGTTATGGTTCTTAGGGATTGTTTATGTTTATGGGTGGTTCCATGATAAACCTAGGCCGAGTGAGACCGAGATAGATCTCCAAATCATTGAGTAATGTGAAAGAGGTAAAATTTAATGTATCACCAAATATATTTAGGTAATATACAATGATAGGTATTCCAAACGTAAATCCATTCGTAGCTGTGAAAGCTACAATGTATGTTTGATATGGATTCCACATTTTACCTCTATGATTTATGATTTCTATGTGTTATTCATAAATATTATGATTTCATGAGGCATGTAAAAGATATTATGTTTTGTGTGTATAGATATACTAATTATTCCATTATTTATTTTATAACCCTTATTGATATTCTTATGCTCATCCCCTATTTCATGAAATGTTTTTCACAGGACTTAAATATGGATAGGGTCATGGATGAGATCATGGAAATGTCACGCTGTCTAAAAAATTGAACTAGTCATCACTCTTTTTTTTCAAGAGTTTATATTTTATAAAAAAATAGATATTGAGTAGATGTGTATACTTTGTAATATTTGATATGTAATGTTATAGTTATGGCCTAATCCTATAAATCTCTAAACCTACAAAGACCATCAATGTGAATTATTATAATAATTCCAGATTATGTATTGTTTTTGGAGAATTCTTTATACATTGATACCACAACCATGGTCAACTCCTTTTCCAGATCCGTCAGTAAAAATCTATTTACCTTCCTAGAATATTGAAACTAATCCTACTCCATAAGGATTCTCTACTATGGATCCACACCCACAAGACATAGATGGAAAAGTTATACAAAAAAATTGATGATTACCCAACCTATCATAGCCTCAAAATTCCATGGGGTTTTTACAATAGTGGGGATTCTTATTCCCTATAATCCTGTATTGATGAAACACCATATATCTATTAGTAGATGTCATCATACTACAACTACCCACACGTATAAGCCTTAAGCGAGGCTTCCTTCCAATAAATAAACCTCTTCATTTTCTCTAAAAATGGACCACCCTGTCCCACACCATCAGCTTCCCTGACGTTCCACTTTGTTGTGAGGGCCAGGTTCACTATCTCAAAAATGGTGGATAATTGAAATACACTCACCATTGATTATATGGTGTATAAGAGCCCATATTAATGATGTATAAAATCTCAAGCTTGTTCATCTCTAGTCATCTGGATAAATATGTTGTCAAAGAAGTCTATCTAGAATTTGAAAAGGTCAATATCTTATTGGAAATCTACAAAGGTAATCATTTACCACAAAATAATGAAAATATTACACATCCTATTGGTTGTGAGATTGACCCTCCACTCCAGAGTTATATTTAGATGCTTGAAAATAGATGTCATGGCCTTTATCCACGAATTTGCAGCCTAAGGGACCCCATCCCCTATGAATTTAGGTGGATGTCTCTCCAAGAATTATCTGGTCAACTATGATATAGAAGGGTTATGTTGAGGTTTTACTTGTATGTAATACATAAATCATTGGAATATCTCTAAAAACTGAGAATTAGTTCCCTAATTATGAGGATAATGAAGTTCCAAATGTTTCACCATATGAGGTAAAACTGGTCACATTGTATCCCCACATCTGAAGCATGGTCGTTTCCACCCATATGGTACATACTTGAGGAAATCATTGTGTCATAGCTCTATAATTCCAATTGAATTACTAAAATAAGGTTCTATTCTAGATAGGATAACATATGAGGAATGAATCATAAGACACACTACCTAAGTCACATTTTTATGGTCAGGTCTAGGTCATGGTCTCATATCATAGAAAATATGTCCTGATATATAGAGTGATAATTGAAAGGTTTATAGGGGAAAACCCTTAAAGTTAAAATTGGAATACCCATTTAATGGTAACCATTTTATTTAATAATATAAATTTATTTCAGTTATTAGTCAATTATAATTATTATTTAATTAAATTCCAATTAGATATGTTAACATTTCCATGTTATAGAGGCATAAGATTTATAAGATGCTGTTGGAACATCATATAATTGTGACTTGAACATTAAATTTAGCATCAGATTTTAATAATCCATTTATCATTATATGATTATACGAATAACCATTCCCAATTTATATAGGTACATCCTCAATAAATGATGATTTTTAGTCCTTTAATCCAAATCAAAAAACATTTCATCCCATGTAACCAGTGGTCCTTGGCTCAAACATGAAAAAATTAGTAAATTAATGTTCAAACATCAATATATATTTGAAAAAACATTTAGTTTTTTTTGGATATTTTTATTAGTCAAATTATTTTATCCCTTCAAGAAATGTTATCTCATTTTAAAATATAACTATCAAAGATCCAACCATATACTATTTGAAATGAATGTAGTAATATAAATATTTCATAGTATATATAAGAAATATGAATAATATCTTGCATACTATAATGCATGAGATGAATCTTTCAGGAAATAAAATTCGATGAAAAAATATAAACCATCACCATAATAAAAATAATAATGAATCAAATCATGTGAATCACCCAATGGTAAACTCAATGTATCTAAAATAGAAAAAAATAGTATGGAAATTCCCCTTCCTGTTAATTTGGATCTTGCCTATAAATGGGTTATCTATTCCCAGTCATAGCCTCATTACCAAATCCTTAAACATTGTAAGCCTCATATATAACAACCCAAATAAAAAGGGAAAATTGAAAATACCCTTTTATACCACTTCTTAAAATCTCATACCTACTTCACCCATAAGTAACCAAAATCAGTTGTCCACATGGCCTCAAAAACACCTCCATGTATGGTAGATGATTTCGACTAGCATCATGTGTATATAATGGTACTGTGTGGAGACTGTACCCTATTGATGATGGTAAAACAAAGTGGTATAAAATTACAGTAATCAAAATAATTAGAATAACAAATAAACCTCAACATCATATATCATTCAGATTTAATAAACCCATTTAAGTTGATCCAAAATCATATGCAGAATTATTTCAGGTCAATAAAATATAAAAATGTGAGTACATGGAAACCAAATTTATTCATAGACAATATCCTATAAAAAAATTAAAAAAGGAAAAAGTACATCTCTTATAAAACCATCATCATAAGATTGATCCTCTTCTCTTTTACTTCATCCCAGTAAATAAAATGAAGAATCCAAAGATGGATCCTTCCCATTATCCCTAAAAGCATCTATGAAGTATATTTTGGTACAATTTAGCGGCAAGAATATGGTGTGAGATATACCTAGTAAGACACCAATAATGGTGTCTAGTATACTATTTCCAGTGTTAGTAAAATGATTTGTGTTTAGGTATTATAATTATTAGAAGAAATGTAATGTGTATGAAGTCATACTGTGTTTTTAAAGGACATATGATTGGATCTACCTTATTTTTTCTAAGCTGAGATATCCTTGTGTCACCATTGAAATATGTATAAATAAATGTATATAGACATGTATGTAAATATGTGTACTATATATTTTATTACATATACAGACTTTTAGTTATGGATATGCATTAGTAGCATAGAACTGAGGTGTAACAAAAATTCCCATGAATATCATAAGAGTCTCATATTTTAATTAAGGGTTTACATGAACATCTATCATATATAATAATAAGGGGTTCTATTCAAGAGTATGATGAATAGTAAGGGATTCCATGTGAGAATATCATAAATCCTATGAGAAACCATACCCAAGTATCATGAGTCATAAGAGACACTATTCATGAGTATCATAAATCAAAATGGATTTCATTTTAAAGTATCCTAAGTCATTGGGTATTACATGTTCGATTATCATGATTAATAAGGGAGCTGATTATACTTTAATATAAACTAAGAGATGGTTTCCAGCCACTCTACATTTCATTTAGTCAAGGGAATATTCTAAAATGTGTATAAGGGTCATGTGATTGGGTCAATGAATCTTATTACATTTAATTTTAACTATCCATTTCATTTAGGTGTCATGATAAGACCACATAGAGGTGGTTCGGTCATATATGAATTTATAAGTTAAATGGAATATCATGAGCACACCTCATGAGGTAGAACATGTCATAGGGAAATCCCCCTAATAAAGACATGGATATATGGGGAATTTCTCACATGGATAACAAATAAATTTAGGCTAAATCATTTTTTAGTCAAAACAATGAATTTCCAATGTGTAGTATATGGATACAAGGTATAAAATAACTATGACCTAATGGAAAATCACTAGACAATATACCATAATATTTTAGATGACTCTTTGTCTAATGACCACCACTAATCTGTACTCGAATTAAAATAATCAATGAAATAGAAAAATGACATGAAAATTGGGAATATCACATCAGTTTGAAATATATTTAATGTTGAAATAAGAATTGTGGAAATGATGGAATAATAACAAAGTGTATACCACATGCCCTACAAAGTTCCAAACGATGAATGAAACAGAGTTTGAATGGAGAAGCTAGATCAAGTAATACCTTCAATAGCAATGGGAGTTATCAATAAAATGTAGGATATATTTCACAAGTGGAGGAGGAAAATAGGGTTTTAGTTATATAAAATGTATAGAAAAACTATAAAATTCATCCCTATTTAAATGGTTCATTATTTTTTGAGACAATTTGGAAAAACCATGCACTAACTGTGCATACACTATGTATAATTGTCTAGATTACCCAGCTAAGTTAGTTGTAAAACTCAGATGGGGAGGGGGAAAATAAATGATATATTATTTCTTGTATTTTATCTTAAAAATGATAGAATATGTTCTTCCTATCAACAATTTCCCTCCCTGCTAAACACAATTCAAACAAAAATCCATAGGATCACAATAATTTAAGAGTTTCACTAATCAATAAGATTATCTAATCCTTGGAGGGGTTTGGAAATAATCAAATACCACAAAATACACTATAAAATAATCTTTTTTTATGGAATACAATGAGTAGGATATGACCTTATAATCATCTAGTAGTATGTTCAATACAATATTTATTGTGCTTCAAGTCGAATCAAATGATGTATAACTTTTTTATGAAGAAAACATTTTGTTGTGAATCATGATAAAATTTCACAAATATGAAATTTGAAAAAAAAATCTTAAATATCTGACCTAGAATATGGTAATACCTTCTCATACTTCATAATGATACTTAGTATAAATCCCCATGTCTGATTTCCTTGTTTGATTGAATATAATTGCTATCCCAATTTTCTCTATACAGTTAGATTACAAATTTTTTTTGTAATCTTATTTTAGTACCATTGTGAATTCTCTTATGTCCAACATAGATTTTTATGCTTCCACTATGAACTGTATTTCATACTAAGTTTCACCTTGTGGCATGAGTACTTTGTGGGGAACCTTCTTCTTCCACGGATTTCCCATGATTCACAGATGCCTGATTTATCTGTGGATGTAAACTACATTAAAGATGAATGATTATTCCATGGAACGCCTATACTACATGATACCATTTCCATTTTGGGCTATAGATCCCTAAAAAATCATTCTAAAAACATCTTCCACTATTGATAAATATTTCATCTATGAACTACTTCCTTTCATGGAATCCTACCTCATGAAAATTTTTCCTTCAAGGAATTATTTTTCATGAACTCTTTCAAAATTGTCGAATTCTTCCATCACTGATGATCTCTTATAATAATTTTTTTTATCTCATAATAATCAAATTATGAATCTTTATATAAGAAAATATATTTACAAAACCATCTAAATAGAATTGTACAAAATTTTCATGTAGTATTACATTCACAATGAACAATTCTATATGATCAGCATAGTTCCTTTCTACTCTTACTATTGCTGATGTCTTATTAAAATAAATTTTACACCTCTCAACCACTAATGACATGCATCCCATGAACTACAAGATTCGGCAAACTGCATTCCTCCCCCAAACTGTTTCCCTATGTGTTCCATATATCATGCATTGTGGTCTGCATACTGATGATATGCGGAAACCCAACCTTCACTGATTTTTATTTTTCATCCGACACACCTACTATACAGTTTGAAAACTATGATTCTTAGTCCCTGGACAATGAACTCATTTTTTGGAAATTATTTTATTTCCACAAACAAACTCTTAATTTTGAGGCCCAAAATTTTGGAAGACACTGGGAAATGACTCCAACTTCAAATTTGCTTCATCAATATCAACCATAATAATTTTCGGTCACATTATTTTATCCTGAACCTTATCTATCGCGATTTGAAAACATTTATAAAAAATCTTTAGCAATGTAATATTTATGTAGAATATATTGTAACTTACTTGTTTTCCATCAATACAATTCCCTTCAATCTAACCTAAATGTGATTGGAAACACCATTTCCCCCCATTCCTTTCTAAGGATTGAGTCTCAAGTTCATCAAAACAAATTATGATATTAGTGAAATAAAAATCAAAAAAAGATTCGTCAAATTATCCAAAACTTTTAAAAATTGTTTTGGTTTACCATTTTGGACAGCAATTGACAACACAATTGAAAAGTAACCTTTTCTTACTATAAAAAACACTCCCTAACCAACTTGTTTCAAAACATTTCAACTAAGCATATGAGTTATGAACACAATTTTGGAAAACTAGGAATAACCCATGAACCCCTATAACACCCCAGATGTTTTACCCAACCATACAGAATTACTTTAAATTTTTAAACAAACCATGAACATTGTATGTTTTCTTCAAAACAAAGGGGTCCAGGCTCTGAATGATCCTCATTAACTACCAAGAAAATTATTAAACTCTTAGTCATTTCTATGTGGATAAAAATAAATATTTAAATTAAAATCTAAAAGGCCTATATATCATGAGAAAAATAATTATCTTACATGTTTTCTATATAATATTTGTTATTTTTGGCAGTTTACACTCTAAAAATTCATGATATTAGATGAAGGAAAGACCTATGTTAAAAAATTTAATGGGTACACTTTACACACTTGAGGACGTTGATTTAAGATTATATATACAAGAATGGGAATGATCTTCCATTAAAGGATATTAGAATAAAAATTATTTTATATAGAAGAATGAGAAATAGTCAAATAAAAATCTATCATGGTAGTTTGGATGATTTTAGACCAAACCATGGATTTTAACATCTGATAGGTGGAAAAACTTATATTAAAATATTTTGATATGTTTGAGAATACTATCATAATGAATAAATATTTTCTGATGTGGATAATCATCAAAATAAAAATGGTAGAAGTTAAGTCATTATTAATTTTTAAAATAAATTCAACGTGATTCATAATCAAGTGGAATAGGTAGAAGTGATTTTCTGATTGTTAGTGTGGGTAATGATTCCTTATTCATCACTTCTAGAATCCTGATATATGATGGATATTGTGTTATGTAAATCAATGGGTAAGACTATATTATAGTCTGAGGATATTATTTATCTCATTTAAAATAATTTTATTAGATGTAAGGGGTTCCATGTAAGTACTACAAACACTTTAATTAATGAAGGTATGTGTGGCTCAACTCAACTTAAACGTTGGAATAATAATTCTTATAAAATAGTGAAGTTTCAATGGAAATTTATATAACATGATAACATATATTAGAATTTCAAGAAATTAAGAATTTGATGAAATATTATAGATATAGGAGTGGATGTTCAATAAAATTTATAGCCCGATATTATTAATTAAATACAAAATATAAGGATAAGATCACATTGTTTCTAAATTGTTCTCCTCCATTGCAGTTACGGATCATTAACATTGGGGATTCATTTTATGACAACCCTGCTTTTTATTACAACTTAAACATGCTTTATTACATAAAAACTTCACTTGATCCAACAAAGAAGATCGATAGGTTTAGTGTCTTTGGGGCTTAGGATCATTACATAAAAACATTAAACTTGAAATACAACATCTTTATTGAAAAATTCCTTTACATGACCACTACATTCCTTCGTACTTAGCATTGCATGGGATAACCTGAGGACATGCATAAGAAAAGGGTGAGCTATAAAGCCCAGTAAGGGAGTAAACAATGAATAACATGAGGAGTTAAATATATGTTAGGCAATAGGCTTATCAATAGAGCATAAGAGAAATATGAACATAAAGGCATGATAAAGCATGATAATCATAACATGGAAATGTGGCAACAACACTTAACATTGAATTAGCATGAGCCAAGGCTCATTGCACATGGAGCATGAGTAAACCCTCATTGCACTTGAAGCACGAGTAAACCCTCATTGCACTTGAATTAGCATGAGTCAACACTCATTGCACATGACGTATCATGATACTATACTTTACCCAATGCATTAGAGCGCTATAAAGGGCGCACCCTTCTTAAACATTTCATTTCATGCATAAGTGTGCCACATGGATCATAAAACATGGATTCATAAAACATAATCATTTATTCCACGATAAAGGAATGTGGAATTCATACATGAAACTTTATAATCAATATGTAAATGTGCATAAAGGTGAATACCCTTGATGGAGAAATGGGCATGGTATTCACTACACAAAGTCATTGGCTTAGAAAATCGGTGTGATTTCGGCAGCGTAACGGCGTGACATAAGAATTCATAAAAAAAGTTGATGAGAGAGAAAGGGGTTCCTCATCATATTTAAATGTAATGGACAGTAAGGAGATCATATATATACATGTCCCAACAATAGAAATGGAATTTAGATTCATGATACAAAAGTATTGCTTGAATGTAAAAGAAGAGAGAGAAGTTCCTTTCGGAATTTCGGCATAGTAACGGGTGTACATGGGAGGCATTTAATGAGAGAGAAAGGGTTCTTCCATCATTCAAACAATAAGAGGGCAGTATGGGAGAGGTGCGAATCCATACCCCCACATTCATAAATGAAATTAAAAGGGCAATACAACTTAAAGAAAATTGACAAAAATGAGAAAGGAAGAAAAAACCCTTACTTGGAAGTGTGCTTCCAAAGGCTAGAGAGAGGCTTGTGAGAGGCTTCTTGGGAGCTTGGGGCACCTTGGGAGGATTCTAGAGAGAGTAGGGCAGAGGTTGGACGAACATCAAGGGCTTTGAGTGAGGAGGAAGTGGGAGCTTGGGTGGGTTTATATAGGAAAGGTGAGAGAATTCTTTATTATTTAGGTTTGGGACCCCTTATATTAAAATAATCCAAAACACAAACCATCCCATGGTATTTGCCCATGGTTTCTGGAAAAGGAAAGAGGAAAACAATATTTTACAAGGCCAAGGTCCGAACTTATTAAAAAATTAGGGTTGCTTATGTGGAGGTGAGTCACACTCCAATGGAAATTAATTTAAAAAGGCAAAGTGTTGAATAAGTCTTGAGGGCTCCATTAATGCTTTGAAAAGTGAGTCAAACAAACCCAAAACCTCATTATTATAATTATAAAACACATATTGGCCGAACATAAGGATTATGGTATTTTATTACATCACCATTGGGTCATTATGATGTCATAAAACACATTATATATTTAAATGGTATTTAATTTTTACCCAAAAATTTGACTGTCTCAGAAAATTATGAAAAATTCACCGTTGGATAATTTCGACGTCCTGATTCCAAAAATAATATTTATTTTATCTAAATAATTTTCTATATATGTGAGTTTTTACTTTTAATATAAAAACCGACATTTATAAAAAATTCACGGGTTTTGACAGAAATGGCTTTCAAACCTTAATAAAAAATTTAATTGCATTCATAAACTTATAAGATCATTTATATTTAATAAAAATTAATTTAATATTAATAATAATATTTTATTAAAATATTATTTAATTCAAAAATCCTTTAATTTAATAAAATATAATTCTTAATTAAATAATAACTAAAAACATCATTTGTACTTTAAAAACTAATTACAATGCATCAAAAATGATTAGAAATTATATTCATTATTATATAAAAAAATAATGTACGTGAACATGGTGCTACTTATTTGTTACATAACCCCTTAAAATAGCCGCATAAGGCCTAAGGGTAAGGTGTGCGATGGTGACAGACTCTTGGGGTTGCTCGGATAACATCGCTCGAGTGGTAATCTCTATCAACTTCCATTTTTCCCGTAGACGATCACGTTCGAGCTTGACTTGATGAAGCTCAGCTTGGGCTTGGTCAAGGGCAAAGCCCAAAGACGCCACCTCTTTTCCGAGCTCCGACAAATGGGCTTCGTAAGGGGCAATTCTACTAGATGAGGCCATCGCTTCCTTTGTCTGAGTAGAAAATTGGTTTGTTAAAGCCTTATATTTAAACTACCAAGTTGATCACTGTTCAATGGCTATAAAAGTAACGGTCACAAATCTTAACATAAAACTAAATAGGTTGACATCTTATAAAAAAAAACATTTTTCATAAAGAAACATTTAACTGGATCAAGAGGGATTTTCCATTAATGAAACTTTGGGTCATTACAACATTCCCCCCTTAAGAAATTTCGCCCTCGAAATTTTCCCTTTCCCACACTAAAACAAATGTGGGTAACTTAGCTTCATCATATCCTCCGACTCCCAAGTTGCTTCTTCAAACTTGTGGTTTCTCCACAACACCTTGACGAGGGGCATTGTCTTATTTCGTAGAACTTTTTCTCTACGATCCAAGATCTTCACTGGTTTCTCCTCATAAGAAAGATCATCTTCTAATTGTACCACCTCAGAAGAGAGTACATGTGAAGGGTCTGGTATGTACTTCCTTAAGAGGGATACATGGAAGACATCATGAACCTTGGCCATAGTAGGTGGAAGTGCTAGTCGATAGGCCACAGCCCCAACACGATCAAGAATCTCGAAGGGGCCGATGTACCTTGGACTTAACTTCCCTTTCTTTCCAAACCTCATCACCTTCTTCCACAGAGATATGCGTAAAAACACCATGTCTCCGAATTTAAACTCAAAGTCTCGTCGACGATTATCTGCATAACTCATCTGTCGACTTTGGGCTGCCTTGATATGCTGCTGAATGGTTTTCACCTTCTCCACCATTTCTTCGACCATTTCCGGTCCAAGCAGCTTACGTTCACCGACCTCATCCCGACATGCCGGTGTTCTACACCTTTTCCCATACAGGGCTTCATATGGTGCCATTTGGATGCTCGAGTGGAAACTATTATTATAAGAGAACTCAACTAGAGGAATATGTTGATCCCATCCTCCTTTAAAGTCCATTGAGCACGCTCTCAACATATCCTCATGTTTTTGGATAGTCCGCTCGGATTGGCCATCAGTTTGAGGATGATAGGCCGTACTGAAGTTCAGTTCAGTATTCAGAGCATGTTGAAGACTCTTCCAAAACTTATAGGTAAATCTTGGATCTCGGTCAGACACAATAGATAGTGGTACTCCATGCAACCGTACCACTTCCCTGATATATATCTGTGCCAGTTGATCCAAAGAGAAATCCTCTCGAATAGCAATGAAGTGTGCAGTCTTTGTAAGACGATCCATAATAACCCAGATTGCATTGTTGCTTTTGGATGTCCTTGGAAGTCCAGTGACGAAGTCCATGGTGATGTTCTCCCATTTCCATTCTGGTATGGGCAATGGTTGCATCATCCCCTTAGACTTCTGCCTCTCTGCCTTCACTTGCTGACACACTAGGCACTTTGATGTATATTCGGCGATCTCCTTCTTCATATTATCCCACCAAAAGTTTTCTTGGAGATCTCGATACATCTTTGTGCTCCCTGGGTGAATAGAGAAATTTGAACTATGTGCATCATCCAAAAGTTCCTTCTTCATCTCCGAACTTGATGGGACATATAGTCTTTTCCCAAACCGCACAATTCCTTCTTCATTAACATTAAACTCTGAGGATTTTCCCTTTTTGATAGCTTCCACTTTGTCTTGGATTCTCGCATCATCCTTTTGAGCATCCTTTAACCTTTCCAAAAGAGATGGTTGAGAAATCATTTGTGAAAGGATTGATGATGTTCCCTTCTTTATGATTCCCACGTCCATCTTCATCAAGTCTAAGAAGATTGGATCCTTCTCAATTCTCATCATTGATAGAATTGCTGGATCCTTTCTACTTAGGGCATCCGCCACCTTGTTCGCCTTCCCAGGGTGGTAATGTATTGAACAGTCATAATCCTTTATGAGCTCTATCCATCTTCTCTGGCGCATATTAAGCTCTTTCTGTGTGAATATATATTTAAGACTCTTGTGGTCAGTATATATCTCACATTTCTCTCCATAGAGATAATGCCACCAGATTTTCAAGGCAAAGATCACCGCCGCCAACTCCAGATCATGCGTTGGATAGTTTCGCTCATGGATTTTCAACTGCCTTGAGGCATAGGATATCACTTTATCATTCTGCATCAGCACACATCCTAAGCCCTTCTTCGAAGCATCACTGAATACCACAAAAAGCTCCCCACTTGTGGGTAAAGTGAGCACGGGTGCAGTGATAAGCCTCCTTTTCAACTCCTTGAAGCTTTCTTCACATTCATCACTCCAAGAAAACATTACTCCCTTTCGAGTTAGCTTGGTAAGAGGGTTGGACAATCGTGAGATGTTTCTCACAAATCGTCGATAATATCCAGCTAACCCCAAGAAGCTACGGATATCAGTTACCGATGTTGGCCTCGGCCATCCCTCAATTGCATCTGTTTTGGAGGGGTCCACAGATATCCCATTGCTTGTGATGATATGGCCCAAGAATGAGACCTCCTTCAACCAGAACTCACACTTGCTGTACTTGGCATAGAGCTTCTCCTTGCGCAAAGTCTCCAGTACAGTTCTTAAATGCTCCTCATGGTCCTCCTTGGTTTTGGAGTATATTAGAATATCATCTATAAAGACTACCACAAATTTATCTAGGTAATCTCTAAAGACTCTATTCATCAAGTCCATGAATATTGCTGGAGCATTGGTGAGTCCAAAAGGCATTAGTATGAATTCATAGTGCCCGTACCTTGTATGAAAAGCAGTCTTGGGGATATCTTCCTTCTTCACCCTTACTTGATAATATCCCGACCGCAAGTCGACCTTGGAGAAGTATTGTGCTCCACGCAGCTGATCAAACAATTCATCGATTCATGGGAGAGGATACTTGTTCTTTATCGTGATTTTGTTAAGTTCACGATAATCGATGCAAAGCCGCATTGACCCATCCTTCTTCTTGACGAAGAGGACTGGTCCACCCCATGGTGATGCACTTGGGTGTATAAACCCTTTATCCAGATTCTCCTGTAGTTGTTTCTTCAGTTCTTCAAGCTCAACCACAACCATTCTATATGGAGTCTTGGATATTGGTAGAGCCCCAGGTATAAGTTCAATTGAGAACTCAACATCTCTTCTTGGAGGAAGACCAGGAAGTTTCTCGGGAAATACTTCAGCGAATTCCCTCACAATAGGCATTTCTTCAAGGGTGGTTTCTTCCTTGGACTCAATCATCTGAGCCAGATATGCGTGCTCATAAGGCAGTAATATCCATGCTTGAGATGATGGAGCTAAAGGAGATTCATCTTCCTCCTGACACTTGTAAAGACTCGGGGGTCGATTCTCCATATGGAGTGTGATTTCCCTCTCCCGACAATTTATGTTGGCTCTATATAAGGAAAGCCAATCCATGCCAAGAATTGCATCAAATTCCACCAAAGGGAGTATGACGAGGTTATCCAGGAAATTCAATCCACAGATTATAACAGGGGAGGACTTATACTCATGGGATGCAATGATTGCCCCATTTGCCGTACTCAACGACATCTTTACTTCCATGATTTGTGGTGGTGCAGGGATTGTTCTACTAAACTTTTGAGATATAAAAGAATGCGTAGAACCTGAATCAAAAAGTACGTTCGCTATTCTTAAATGAATAACTAGCGTACCTGTCACCACTTCGTTGTCAGGGTTCACTTCGGCAGAAGTGATGGCAAAAGTTCTTCCTTGCTGTCTTGGAGGTTGTTGATTGCCTCCGATAACCCTTGGATTAGGGCACTGATTCGCAAAATGACCCGGTTCTTTGCATTTGAAGCATTGAACAACGCGTTGAGGTTCGAACGGAGCGTTCCTCCCCTCCGTCGCAGCTGCGGGTCCTTCTTGCTGACAGTTAACAGCTAGTTGCCATTCTCTTCCACACTTAAAGCATTTTCTTGTCCCCCTAAGGCAATTTCCAGGGTGCTTCTTTCCACACTTTTGGCAAGTGGGGTGCTGGAATTTCTTAGCGCCGTTGGATTTATCCATCGGACCACCAGCATTGAAGTCCACCTTCCGCTTCTTTTCCCCATGATACCCCTGTGATTCTCCAATCTCCATTTCAACCTTGAGGGCACATCGGACAATTTCCTCATAGCTGTCTAAGTCACGGATCGCTAATGCTTTCCGCAAGCTAGGCTTCATCCCACCAAAGAAGCGGTCAACCTTGCATTCGGGGGTAACGACAAAGCCGGAAGCATATCGTGCAAGCCTTGTGAAGTTTGCCTCGTACGCTCCCAAAGATTTCTCATCTTTCTGCTTGAGGGAAAGGAAGTCCCTTTCCATCTTAAGACGGAGGGTGCGTGGAAAATATTTATCGAAAAACATCTTCCGGAATACCTTCCATTCCAAAGCCTCGATCTCCTCCTTAGGCTTCGTATTTTTGATCAACGTCCACCATTGATCATCTTCACCCTCCATACGATAAGCCTCCAGGAGAACCTTCTCTTTTTCAGAGCATTGGAGGATGGAGAATATCTTTTCAATGGAGTTGATCCATTTTTCAGCAATCGTGGGATCGGATGATCCACTAAAAGTAGGAGGCCTTTGTCTCATGAAGCTTTCAATAGCGACTTGTTCTTTCTTAGGGGGGGTTGAACGTTCCTCTTGACCAGTGTTTCTATTCAAAACTTGAGTTAGCTGAGAGAGAAGCGTGACAAAGTTCACGATTCCCGCTCCCATTGGATTGGGCATCTCATAAGTACAATCATCACACTGATCTTCACAACGGTTGTTAGCCCGAGTTCTCCTATTACCGGCCATTGGCTGGAATAAAAGAAAAGTTAGGGGTAACACATAAAGGGTAATCCAAAGACAAAAGTTGATGACTTATAAATAAACTTTAATCTCTTTAACTCATGAGTCTATAGGATTCAATCCAGGATTTTCATGATCTTCCTTCTAACGTATATTCTTAGGGGCATTTTTCCCTTAATAAGGGTTCATACTAAGATTGTGAATTTATCAAAACATATCCCCCGGGAGTGTCGTAACCAAGAGTGCAGCAAGGCCCATTGTCGTGCACCAGTTCCCATTCGAGTCTAGCTCAAAGCGGTGTTTTCGGGTTTTACCCCTAGGATACATCTGTGCCAGAGCCGCCTCTACCTGCTCGTATCCAGACAGGGATGTATTTGTTTGATAAACCACTTACTTAGTATTTACCAAAACTTAGGGATGTTTTTATTATGCTTAGTCCTGTATCTAAGGCTTTACTAGGGTTTCCTAATCCCAAAAATAACTAAACCTATCCTTTGATACCAACTATGACAACCCTGCTTTTTATTACAACTTAAACATGCTTTATTACATAAAAACTTCACTTGATCCAACAAAGAAGATCGAGAGGTTTAGTGTCTTTGGGGATTAGGATCATTACATAAAAACATTAAACTTGAAATACAACATCTTTATTGAAAACATCCTTTACATGACCACTACATTCCTTCGTACTTAGCATTGCATGGGATAACCTGAGGACATGCATATGAAAAGGGTGAGCTATAAAGCCCAGTAAGGGAGTAAACAATGAATAACATGAGGATTTAAATACATGTTAGGCAATAGGAATATCAATAGAGCATAATAGAAACATGAACATAAAGGCATGATAAAGCATGATAATCATAACATGGAAATGTGGCAACAACACTTAACATTGAATTATCATGAGCCAAGGCTCATTGCACATGGAGCATGAGTAAACCCTCATTGCACTTGAAGCACAAGTAAACCCTCGTTGCACTTGAATTAGAATGAGTCAACACTCATTGCACATGACGTATCATGATACTATACTTTACCCAATGCATTGGAGCACTATAAAGGGCGCACCCTTCTTAAACATTTCATTTCATGCATAAGTGTGCCACATGGATCATAAAACATGGATTCATAAAACATAATCATTTATTCCACGATAAAGGAATGTGGAATTCATACATGAAACATTATAATCAATATGTAAATGTGCATAAAGGTGAATACCCTTGATGGAGAAATGGGCATGGTATTCACTACACAAAGTCATTGGCTTAGAAAATCGGTGTGATTTCGGCAGCGTAACGGCGTGACATAAGAATTCATAAAAATGGTTGATGAGAGAGAAAGGGGTTCCTCATCATATTTACATGTAATTGACAGTAAGGAGATAATATATATACATGTCCCAACAATAGAAATGGAATTTAGATTCATGATACAAAAGTATTGCTTGAATGTAAAAGAAGAGAGAGAAGTTCCTTTCGGAATTTCGGCATAGTAACGGGTGTACATGGGAGGCATTTAATGAGAGAGAAAGGGTTCTCCCATAATTCAAACAATAATAGGGCAGTATGGGAGAGGTGCGAAACCATACCCCAACATTCATAAATGAAATTAAAAGGGCAATACAACTTAAAGAAAATTGACAAAAATGAGAAAGGAAGAAAAAACCCTTACTTGGAAGTGTGCTTCCAAAGGCTAGAGAGAGGTTTGTGAGAGGCTTCTTGGGAGCTTGGGGCACCTTGGGAGGATTCTAGAGATAGTAGGGCAGAGGTTGGACGAACTTCAAGGGCTTTGAGTGAGGAGGAAGTGGGAGCTTGGGTGGGTTTATATAGGAAAGGTGAGAGAATTCTTTATTATTTAGGTTTGGGACCCCTTATATTAAAATAATCCAAACCACAAACCATCCCATGGTATTTGCCCATGGTTTCTGGAAAAGGAAAGAGGAAAACAATATTTTACAAGGCCAAGGTCCGAACTTATTAAAAAATTAGGGTTGCTTATGTGGAGGTGAGTCACACTCCAATGGAAATTAATTTAAAAAGGCAAAGTGTTGAATAAGTCTTGAGGGCTCCATTAATGCTTTGAAAAGTGAGTCAAACAAACCCAAAACCTCATTATTTTAATCATAAAACACATATTGGCCGAACATAAGGATTATGGTATTTTATTACATCACCATTGGGTCATTATGATGTCATAAAACACATTATATATTTAAATGGAATTTAATTTTTACCCAAAAATTTGACTGTCTCAGAAAATTATGAAAAATTCACCGTTGGATAATTTCGACGTCCTGATTCCAATGATAATATTTATTTTATCTAAATAATTTTCTAAATATGTGAATTTTTACTTTTAATATAAAAACAGACATTTATAAAAAATTCACGGGTTTTGACAGAAATGGCTTTCAAACCTTAATAAAAAATTTAATTGCATTCATAAACTTATAAGATAATTTATATTTAATAAAAATTAATTTAATAATAATAATAATATTTTATTAAAATATTATTTAATTCAAAAATCCTTTAATTTAATAAAATATAATTCTTAATTAAATAATAACTAAAAACATCATTTGTACTTTAAAAACTAATTACAATGCATCAAAAATGACTAGAAATTATATTCATTATTATATACAAAAATAATGTACGTGAACATGGTGCTACTTATTTGTTACATAACCCCTTAAAATAGCCGCATAAGACCTAAGGGAAGGTGTGCGATGGTGACAGACTCTTGGGGTTGCTCGGATAACATCGCTCGAGTGGTAATCTCTATCAACTTCCATTTTTCCCGTAGACGATCACGTTCGAGCTTGACTTGATGAAGCTCAGCTTGGGCTTGGTCAAGGGCAAAGCCCAAAGACGCCACCTCTTTTCCGAGCTCCGACAAATTGTCTTCGTAAGGGGCAATTCTGCTAGATGAGGCCATCGCTTCCTTTGTCTGAGTAGAAAATTGGTTTGTTAAAGCCTTATATTTAAACTACCAAGATGATCACTGTTCAACGGCTATAAAAGTAACGGTCACAAATCATAACATAAAACTAAAGAGGTTGAAATCTTATAAAAAATAAAAAAAACGTTTTTCATAAAGAAACATTTAACTGGATCAAGAGGGATTTTCCATTAATGAAACTTTGGGTCGTTACACATTTCACCCAAGATTTTTGAGGGGGAGAATGAAAAATTCAATCATCTAAATATTTAAAATATTATATTTTACCACTGATAAAATTTTTGAGTTAGTTATAAAGGGTGATGTGGATATTTAAATTTGGAGAAGATAATTGTTAGAGTTGAATAGAGTGTCTCCCAGAATTGGATTAAGGAATAACTTAATCTTAGTTGGTTAGTTTGATTATAAGTGGTTTTTAAAATGTCTTGTAGAAAGAGAATATAAAATAACATATAGATACATGGTTCTGGATAATGGTGAAAATGATCAAACATTATAACATAATGAGAGTTAAAACAAGTCAATTCATGTTGGAAAAGGATGTCCAAAATTCAAGAAGTTGTTACAAAATCATTTTCTATAATGGTTGAAAAGATGATGAATTTCTTGGCTGAAAAGGGAATACTATAACTCATTTTTACAGATTATGAAATATATAAGGACTGTGTTTTAGGGAACCAGAGGAAGGTTTCCATTAATATGAAAGGTATGATATCATGATACCTCCATAGTAGGAACCCCTCCTAGACTGATAGTAAAGATGATTATTTCCCCCAAAGCCATCCTTTAATAGGCTACAACTTGGAGACTAGCATAAAGGGTATATGAATCATACATTGGGGGAATTAGAATCATTATCCATGAAATTGATAACATAATACACTAATAGTCACTATTATATACAAATAAATTCAATGTCCTATAATAAATGAAATTTCATAAATAATCAAAGTCTCTAAAGGGAAATAATCTAATGAAACCCATGTGGTAGTGATTCTAATAATAGCTTCAAGCCTCAAGAGTGTTAGGTATACAAAAATTTAGTAATCCCATTGGGAAACCTAAAAAATATAATCATATATAGATGATAGAATACAATTAAACTCAGTAAGATCATTATAAAGACCTCTTGTCAAAATGTTAAAGAAGAATAATATTTCCATAGTAAATAAATTACCGAACAAACATGAACTGAATACTAGTGAACTATCACATAACCTAACCAAGGATCACTAAACCCAATAGCCAATCCAATTATAATAACACAATAATGAAAGAATATATCAAGAAGGCACCCCTGTGAAATGCCCCAAACCAGCTCACTTTGAATAGTAGTTGGACCAAACCACCCATTGACCAAAGACATGCCTCCCTAGACCCCATAGGTTGTCGAATATAATATGGGGTTTGAAGAGGTACTTTTAGAAGACTATACCACCTATATAATAGTCAAAAATATCAATAAAATAACCAAATAATAATATAAATCAATTTTCATAGAAGAATATATAAATTGAACATGAAATTACCTAATTAAGTATACTAATATAGGTATATGTAACGAATCGACCTTCAATAAAATAAAAAATAATATATAAAAAAATGAAGCCGAATAGAGGGTCTGTGATTTATTAAATGCATATCACATCCTGATTTCTAGGTTTCTCTGGAATAGATCTATCTTGAACATGTAATCTCTTGTCTCATCTCTACCAATGTATAAATCCAAATGTGAGTCTACTAAGGTACCCCAGTGTAATAGAAGCATGTGAAGGGTGTGATTACATAGCTCGGTAGAGTATCACACAAAATAACTCATGTGCTAAAACAACTCTGCTACCATGGCCTATAGAAAGTTGTTATTTTACAACATTGAAATAAAATACAGGGGATCATTTCTTAATGGATAAAAAGTATAGTAGTCTAGGGAGACTAGATAAATAAATGATTCTCAAATTACATTTGACAACATACAATATAATGATAAAATTAATGTAAATTTCTTTATATCTAATAATAAATCCATGATTTCATTAATTGATACTTTCTTGGTATCCTAGAGAATATAAATAGTAATAATGGATAAGTTCATATGCTTAATAAGGGGAATTATACAACAAATTCTACCATAAAATAAATAAAACATGGATAATATATCTTTGACAAACATTAATAAAATACTATATATAAAAAATGTAACACCCCAATATTTTATAATAATTTATTTTCTATAAATTAATTCAATAGCTTACGCTACACGCACAGCCGAGTTCGAGTACACCGTGACTTACCAAACTATCCATTCAAAAAGCAGTTACAAATAATATTAACTGAATTTTGAATTTTATATACTCCATATAATTTTAACATCACTATTATGTATTTCATATATAGAATATTAGAACAAATTCAATTTTTTAGATAAATGATCTAATTATCAAAAAATGTAATTTTTCAACCTTTTAATGGAGAACATTTTTTAAATCCAATATTTGACACTTTTATATATTAAATTTGATGAAATAAACTTCTTAGTTAGAATAAAGAAATAAAAATTTCATTTGGATAAATTTTTTTTTCTTTTCTGATAACTTTCATATTTTGATAAATAGTGAATGATACATAATTTTAATTAAAAAGAACTTTTATAATCAAAATAATTTAGTGTCAAATTATGTATTTGAATTCTTTTGATGTATAATTAGACTATATATTTATCATTTAATCCAATTTTGGCCATTCTATTTAATTTTACATTTAAATTTGACATAAACACATATCAATATTTTGATAGTTTTTACTTATCAAAAACCCGCTTTCTGGTTTTGACAACGGAAGTTTTTTTTAAATTAATTAATTAAACTTATATTTTCTAATTTGGTGAAATAGACATCATTTTTCAATTTTAAATATAAAAATTATCTTTGTTATATTTTTTGGTATTTTTATGAAAACTTGTGATTGCTGATGAATTGTGAAAAACACTGCGTTATTGTTTAAAGCTGAATTTTTATTTAAATAAATATTTATTTTATTTATAATTATATTAATTAAAAATAGATACTTAATAAATATATAAATTTAATTTAATTCATTTGAGTCATTTTATAATAATATTAGATGTATAAAATTTTATTTAACATTGTACCGTCTTTTACCCGCCTACTAGGAACATTTACAAATTTGAATAAAATGTAATTTTACCGCTTGTTTGCATTGAATTTTAAAAATATGAGACAAACGGTTAACAAAAATTTGTAAAATGTGGTTCAATAAGGTGAAAGTAATGTTTGATGAATAGTAACTTTTGACTATTATTTACCATTGTTAAAAGTAAACAAGGTAATTAAAAGTAAAAATGATATTATAAATACTGTAACAAAAGTCCTAATTCTATTGGATAAGTGGTTTTAGACCAAAATATACCTTAGGAATAATATATTATCCTCGTTGGTCTACTTGTATTAGATTATGAAATTTATTATTATTTTATTTAATGAAGTGTTAAAAGTGATAAATTGAAATTTTTATAAGTAAAGAATTCTTAATATAGGGTTGTACATAAGATAAATTAGACTATAAATATTCATTACAATTCTAAAAAAATTTCTACATCATTGTAGTTTATTTATATTTTTAAAACATTAAATAATTAAATATTTTTATTACACAATGATGATGCAATAATTACCTTATTAATGAATGATTAAAATAATTGATATTATAAATATCAAAATATATGTGAATTGATTATTTTGATGACTTACACGAATTTTATAGGTTAATATGACATCTTTGGGTTTATTTAATGAATTTTTTATATGTAATCATGTTTATATGACTTTACCAAAAACCAAAAACTAAATAGTGTCAAAATTGACATAGTTGAGTTTTTAATACAAATAATATTTTATGAAATTAAATAATAGTATTGAAAATATAATTATCATCAAAAAAATATTTATAATTATACATATGTTATTCATAAAAAACATGGGGTTCTCTTGGCTATTCATTGTATGTTTATTAACCATATAATATAAAAATACAAGGAGACATGGTAAATGAAAAACTATTTAAGTAAGAGTTAAATCTAAAATTTAAGGTTAATATGGTGACCTAAACCTATATAAAACCTATTGGTTGAGTGTTTTGCATCCCATCCCCACCTTATTCTAGGAATAAATCCATTTATATCCATTATAATACGAAAATGAATTTATTATAAAATAATATTTCAAGCATTTCCTAAAGTGACCCTCACGTCTCTTATAAAAGGGACCTTCCCCTTCTCTTAATTTCACATCTCTAAAGCCCTTTGACTTAGCCAAACCCTTCCAAAATATCCTACCAACTACTGTCACTACATCCTAGAGGCCATATGTTTATCATAAAGCCATCCTATGGAGCTCTTTTGATCAAATCAATAGGAAACAACCATAGAAGAGGTAATAATATCATCACCTCTTTCAAAGTTATCTTCTTCTTCCATGTACTCTTTATTTGATGTTTCTATACCAAAATAATAACTATATTACTTTATAAATACTATGATTTTATTATAAATATGGTACAATCATATTCATTATTCTATCCATTCTATGAATGTTAAAGTCACCATACGTGCGTACGTACCGCTTTCCGTCTCCACGTCGTGGTGTAGTTGTTATTCAACACTTCATTAATTTTGTGGTTATAATAATGATCTATAATTGATTTTAATAATAAATATAACATTTTAATTATTAATTATATATGATATAACATCCAATTATATACAATTTTACCTTCAATTGAATGATATTGTTGCTTGTGCATATGTACAGATTAATGTCTCCATAAACGCGATGAGATTCATTCTTCATCGTAACCATTCAAGAATAATTTTCATTTTATTATTAAAAATAATTTTTAAGAACTTAATATAATTTGGAATAGGAACAAAATACATCATATCCATTAAAAATAATACTTACTTAACAAAACATATGAAGGAAAACGAATCATTTAACACCAAAAACAATTATACTACTAAAATATTATTAAAAATGAAATAGTAAAAGATCATATATGATATCATAGTTATGAATGTTTTTATATTATAATTTAATAACATCATTTTAACTATTATACAGGAGGTTAACATACCCTTGATTAAGGAAAAGTAAAATGTAAGGGGTTTCATCTCAATTCTTATTTCAGTGAGATTCATGGAATATTACCACTCTTTCCTTTTGTGTGGTGTATGTACTGCCCATGATTGTATTACTTGTGTAATATACTTCAATATATTGTTATTTAAAGCTTCATTTTATGATACTTATTTATCGGGGTGTATTTTTATTAAGTTACCAAATCGGTAAGGGAATTTCTAATTTCGATTTCCACTCATTGGGTTTCACACAAGCTTCATTGATTATTTTACTCCAAGATTATGTGTGAAATAATTATTTATTTATTTATGTAATAATTTACACTCCCATTTGTCTATATATACTTTTGATACAAATAATCACCCCATTTTTAAATTCTCATGTCATCGATATGAATTTGATAAGAGAAATCTTAGATCAATTTACATTCATTGAGTTAAACATCGAATTCATTTGTGTTGTTGTTACAAGAATATGTGTGAATGTACTCTAATTGATTTACACTGAATATCCAATCATATTGAGTTTATTTATATTTTTAAAACATAATTCTTTCATTGATTTATCCTTAACCTAATGATATGGTATTTATAAGGGATTTCATCCTAATTTACATTCTATCGAGACTCCATTGTCGTTATGCACAAATTCACTTTTATATGGTTTATTTACAGTACTTTGACACATTATATCATCAATACCTTTATAATTATGATATTATAATGTTTTAAAAACCTCAATTAATTGTATTCAAGCGTCTCTCAGTTGGTTAGTAACTATAAATAAAATATTGTTTTATATTTTTCAACAATTTATTCTTCTAAATTTTTCACAGTAATGTCCAGGTTTTAAAAATGATTTTAATGATTTATTTATATAGACATGAATATTTTGAAATTAAAATTACTTTCAAATGTTTCAATGTGTTATGGGGAACATTGAATCAAAAATATCTTTTAAATGAATTATTTAATAAATTCTGCGACTTTTAAATGTCTTCATGAAAAAGGGGATATTTATCTCATGTAGTTTTAATGATTATTTTCCTCAATTTCAATATCCCTAATTGTATTCTATTCTTAATTGAGGTTGATTTATTATAAATAATAATCCATATTTTATTGAATAATTTATGTTTGACTATAGATGTGTTATATTTATACCATTCATGGTTTATGGATAATGTATTAACAATTCGTATGCTAGTTTTAACAAGAATGTTTATGTTATGTTTCAACATTTTCATATGAGGAATTAATTAGACATAATAAGTGGTGGGTAAAACCCACTATAAATCCTCGATGCATCGGTAGGTCTCATGAGTCGAGCTAGTGCCTTGGCACAAGTCCTTGACAAAATATTATTCGTAATGATGGCATGAGGCCATAACTTTGTGGTTAAGATGTCTGACATTATGCATTCCAGTATTATGAAAGTAGTTATTGACATTACATGATATTATTAGACTAATAGAATATCCATTTGAATAAGAAAATCACATTATTTGTTTTTTATTCGTATATTATTCTAAAATTTATGTATAAAAGTCTTGTGTTTTAGTCTTATATATTTCCTTAAATGTTTATAATTATTTATGAAATATTCAGCTATATTGTTATCCTAACTGAGCATCTGAGCTCACCCCTTTCAGTGTTTTATTTTTACCAAGATTTAAAGAACTATATGATGATTAAGCTGCAGGAATAGGCTAAGGGATGTGAGTGTGATTAAAGGGGGGAAAATTTTATTTTTCATTATTTCAAGATTTAATTTAAAACTTATGTATGTATCTAGTACTTCAAAGGCTACTAAAAAAATCGGTCTTTCGGGACATGATCTTTTGTGATCATTACAATGATATGTGTTAATGCACCAACTCTGGGTAACTAGGGTCGGGGAATTACAATGAATACTAGAAAAAGTAGACTAAATCCATGGATGACATAAAAAAATCACATGTATAACAATAAATTTTTTTATAATGATGTAAAGATTAATTTAAATCGTAATCTTATCATCATGAAATTTTTCCATGAAAAGATATGTAAACATGTATGGTGTATTCAAAATACCCATACAAATTTTTTCATGAGACCTATAGATGAATCAAGGTGATATAATGGGCCCACCAATCACTCTCTATATCTAACGAATTCATCGTGTTAAAGGAGAGAATAAAAATTCAATACACAATCAACATATATATTTTTATTTAAAAATTAGCATATGAACTATTAATATTATCCATAGTCAATAAATATAATATAATGATAATAAATTCAGAGTAATATGGATAGATGGTATCAAAATATTATATCCCCATGAAATTAAAATATCCAAGAAAAAATATTAATATAGATGTGGTTAATTTAAAATTTTCACTATATATTTTCTGGAGGAAAATACCTTTTTCATTTTGAAATACAATATTTTAAATAAATAAATTTCTATAAAATTAATAAAAATATTATCTTTTAAAAAGTTATGGAAATATATGTAATAGTACTCATTGTATTGAGTTTTCTAGATTGTGGAAAATCAGTTCATGTCATGTATGTAAAAAAAATTTCTTTCTCAATGTTGGAAAAATGTCACAAGTATATATTTCAAAAAATGACATGAAGATTCATTTTCAAAAAAATAATATAAAATAATACATGAATTAAAATGAATTTGATAAATATTTAGATATTATTAAAAATATTCTTGGAAATATATTATTGTAAATATGGACACTATTGAAAATTATTCCTGTTTGAATAGAAAAATAAGTTAATTTTCCTATAAAAACTATTTTGGTCTTTTGTATTAATGCATAATAGGAAAATGAAAGTAATACAAGTAATTTTTTAAAATAAATTGATAATAAGAATATATATTGTATTTAATATAAACATATCAAATAAATTACCCCCATATACTTAATCCCATACAATCTTGAATAGTTATGTGATTGTTAAATAAACCCTAATATCTAGTATTAAATGATTTTTAAGTGCTTTTAGCCTTGATTATTTATCATGGATCTATAATCTAAAAGATGATAATTTTACCATTAATATAATTTATCTTCATTTTTTTAAATATATTTAATCATTATTTAAAATTGGACATAAAAAATGAATCAAATCACTTCGTGGAGGTGGCCGTTAATATGTATGCTCGAGCGATGTTATCATTTTTTAATAAGTGAATTGGTAAAAAGGTAAATGATTTATTATAAATAAAGAATAATATTTATATTATATATAGCATATATATTCATCATTTAAATCTTTATAACCATCCATTTAAAGTGATACTGGAAAATAATTACACCATTGTGTGGAGAGAGTAAGCCACACAAATGCAAGAGCGATAATTTTCACTTTTCATATGATGGAAAAGAGATGTAAAATGTTTTTTAAGTAATTATAATAACGTAATAAAATTTATTATTCTATATATAATATATTTATATGCGTATAATATATTTAGAAGAGTAATTAGAAGAAATAAATTGGAATGTGTTGGGAAAGTGATTACCCTGTCTTAGAGAAACCTCATTTGGATGTCTTCTTAAGGACTGTAGTGTTTGTATTTTGGGTAGATTTAAAACTATATAAAGTGAATAAGTATTTCAAGGATATATTTATTCATTTTTTTGTTTATATATATAGATCAAGATATCTGGATGTGGAAGAGGAGGAGGTTCCCTTTTACAATTGAGGTGAGTGGCATACTTGTAAATATTCAATATTTTAAAATATAAATTTCCCACATTCATGAAATGAACACACAAAATTGAAATAATAAGAATATAATATTGTTATGATTATAAATACTATCATAAATAAAAATTTGAAATATTTTTTGATTTGTTTAAACCTGTATCTCTTAGTTTTAAACCCCTTCAACCATTTTGAAAATTACCACACAATTAAATTTATTCACAGTTAAACATCTATTAATTTTTAAAAAGGAATAATGACCAAAAAATGGAACATGGTTGATATTTAAAACACTATACCATTAAAATGGATTAGTATAGAATTTTTATTCATTTTATATAATTTAATAAAATATTTTCTTTTTATAAATCATCATTAATGTCATTTTCAGAACTATTCTGTTTCATTGAATATTAAGGTATATATAGAATTATGGAATTAAAAAATAAAACATTAAAACATCCCTTATTTATTATACTAATATAAATAATTATTTCAACATAATAATTCTTCCTAATTGTTTTCCTTTTATATCTTTAAAATATTTTATTTTATTTTTATATTAATTGAATATATACTCTCTCAGTATTACATAACAATTTTAGGTAATTAATAAATCTGTAAAAACAATAAATAAATTATATAAAAATATTCATTTATTTTTCATATAAAATTTTAAAACTGAACATATATATTTTTGACTTTTATTGAAAATTATTAAATATATTAATGTTAAAATAGAGATATTTTGTTTTTAACCTTTTCTTAAAATAATATAAATTATACAATATGTGATAAATGAAACCAAGTGGAAATATGTTTTTTAATTTTATAAGAATAGAAGTAATTCAATCATCATATAAGATAAAATAATGTTTTATGAAATTTTTTAATCCTTATCTCATAGTTTAGGCCTATTTTACTAGTTTTACCATTAATGAGGTCACAAATATTTTCCATGTGTACTATTTGAAAAGAAAAAAAGACACCTATTTAAAAATATTGATTCTCCAAATTCCAAATGAGGAGTCCATTTTTTAAAATTATTTATCTATAATTGAAATAAATTTTTTTATTATAATCCCATAAAATTCAGTGACAAATATTTTTCTTAAAAAATTCCATATTAGGTCAAAAATTAATTTTACAACAAGATCAAGTATAATAATAATTAATATGTATTTGAATATATGATTTTCAAATGATAATAATTTTAATTTAAATTCATGTTCAAAACATTTTTTTAATTTTTCAATGAATGGAAAATAAAATTTTTCCAAAATTGGTAATTTTCACTATTTAATGAATAATGATTAATTAAAAAATATAAAGAAAATTATCACTAAGATTGTTTGGATATGAGTATTTAAGAAATGAAATTTTATTAAGAAAATATAATTTTCAAAATTTTATAACTAATATTTTAATTCCATTTACCAATAAAACATTGTGTATTGAGCTACTTTTTCTATGGAAACAACAGCTTATTATAAATGATGTTCTAGAGTTAAATAATTCCCTCCTGTAAAAAATTTCATCCTTGAAATTAAAAATAGTCACCTCAGGAATATTGTTTGTTATTTATTCATCCTATCTTAATTTTATTCCCATGTTTCCTCTTATATCTTATGATTTCTCCAATGTAACTTTACAAGCAATGTCATCTGATTCCTAAACAATTGTTCCACAGTGTCCAAAATATGGATAATATCTTTATAGTAAGATAAATAATGTTCCATTTATAATTAATTATAGGTTATCACATGTATTATATGTTGAATATACTTCTTTTATAATGAGATTTCGAAAAAATCATGTTCAATAGAGAGTGTTGGTGGAATTTCCAAATTACATGCCACAAATCTATTTCGTTCTAGAATTTAAAATGAACTAATGTATTTTGGGGATCATATTTCATTTCCTAAGGATCCTAATAAAATACTTATATGTATATACATTCAAGAAAACATGATCTCCCATATAAAATTACAAATAATTCCATTAGTTATTAAAAAATTAATTTTTCTTGCTTTGAGATGCTTTAATATGGGTCAAAATATTATTTAAATTCACTATTGTCTCCTCTTTGAGGTTGTGACAAAACAAAATCCTTTCTATGAATTCACCCCAAAATTTTGGACTAATACATCACTTTCTATATATTTCTTCATGTTGTGCCATTTGAATACATGGATGGATGTTATTGTTATAGAATAACAATACCAGGGGAAAATACTAATCAAAGTCACCTTGAAATTCATTTTAGCATGACCCTAAAATAACCACTACTCTTTTAATTTTCCTCTCTAAATTCCCATCAATTTGAATATGATATAAAGTGCTCAAATAATACTATGTATTAAGTGCCATCTTATAAAGATTCCTAAATATCTATATAAATCATGGATCATGATCAGACACAATTCAAATAGGTGCACTAGTAAGTGTTAAAAAATAATTAATATAGAGTCATATTCTATAAAAAACAGTTAGATATTCTAATATGATGAGGAATTTAGTAAATTTAGTTAGATAATCAACTGTAAACCATATGGTATCATGTCTTCTAGGTGTACTTAGTATTCCATTCATAAATTCCACAGCAATGTTATCTTTTTTCTATATAGGAATAGATAAGGGTTTCAATACTTTGTTAGGATGTTGTCTCTCATCATTCACCTATTGAAAAACCGATAATCATTGAATAAAATAAACATTTTCTCACTATAAATTACCGTACTAAAAATTTTCCTTCAAATCCTAATACAACTTTTTGCTATAACGGTGTATAGATGAATTTGAAGTATAATCATAATCTAATAAATACATTTTCACCTTTGTTATTTATGAAACACAAAACATACTTCAAAATTTAAGGAAAGCGTATTTATAAACTAGATTTCCAATATCCCAACATTAACAATGTTAATTTTATTATGAAAATTCTCCTCTACATTCTAAGAACAATTTACTATTTCTAATAAAAATGGATTCAAAATGATTATAATAAAGAAGTAATGTTTTCTTATCCCTAATAATTTCCAAACCCATTTGTACTATATCCTTGAACAGAAGACCCATTTAAATCTTCATTCAGGTCATGTCTCCATGACCATTCTAGCTCAATGCATTTGATGCCTTAATTTTCATCCCTGGATATTATTTTATTGTGAAATTAGAATTCTTGAGTGTCTCAATACATTTAATTTTCTTCATGTTGAGTTATTTCTATGAAAATAACTATTTAAAAATGTTTTTTATATGTTTATATCAGACATATTGTTTACCATATAGATAATCCATCCATATCCTCGAGGAAATATTATAGCTTATAACTAAAAAATGGTATGGGTTTCTTTTTTCATGTATATTAAGCTTCCTTGATTCATATTCAACAACTTTTTCATTCTGTATAAATAGACATCAAAATATTTTCTTTGATGTGTCATTATATAAGAAAAATCCACCCTATAATATTAGTGTCTGTGTGGACACATTGATCAAGATACTCTTTAATTCATCAATATAATATATTAATTCATAAATCCATAGGAACTTTACCAATATACATTTCAACATGGGTAATGAGTTTTCTAAAAACTATTTATTTAATAAATAACTGATATTAACGTGATAAACCTTGTAATCTAAGATTTTTTATAATTTTTTTCATTTTTGGCCATTATGTGAATGTATTTTTATTTTGTAGATCAATTGATATACCACCCATAGAGATTATATGTCCACGAAAAATAAGTCCTTAAATACATCATTCCAACATTATAAACATACCATATAACAATTTTTCGGTAAGAGTCTCATGAATGATTAAAAGATAAATTTTATTCTCTTCAAAACATTTGGTGAATACTATTATATCATCAAATAATACGATAATGAAATTATCTAGATATACCTTGAACACTCAATTCATCAGATCCATAAAAATAGATTCTTATGTTTTAAATAAAATGTAAACTATAATAAAATCATAAATTAATTAAATCATAGTAAGTACTGACATTGGAATATCATCTTTCCTTACAATTGAGGATACCCAGAACAAAGTTCAATCATTGAAAAATATATTATCCTAGAAGTTGATTAAACGAGTCAGTAATTGAGGGAAGAAAATAGTTTTTCTTTATTATAATGGAATTCAATTACCTATAACAATAACGTTGTACTATTGTACCATATTTCTTTTTTAATAAACAAAATATAATCAATACAAAGAGAAATACATGGTATTATTAATCCGTTATCACAAAATTCCTATTTTTTTAACTCCATTGAATCTTTTTTATCCATCCTTTAGATAGTCTTAAATATAGGTTTTTTACTCCACTGGATCTATTTTATACATTTCACATCCATTGGTTGTGTATTCTGGTCTAATCCTAGGATTTAATTAAGAAGAGATTTTGGAGGAGGGTATTGAAATAATTGATATTATTTAGCCTCCCTAGTGATAAAGATAAATTCAATACAGTCATCATAAATTATAATAACCTTTTCCAAAAAAATAAATTTTTTCCTTTTTATATAAAAGAATATTAATTCCAAGGATTATGTAAAAGTCAAATATAGGTATAATTAAAATGTATACAAATATGGTAATTATATGTGTCATAATGGGAACTACCTCACATTTCCTTATTATAGTATGATATCCACTAGGATTCTTTATTGATAAATCTCGTATTAATTAGCTAGGGAAAGATTGAATTTTCTTAAAAAACATAGAATACATAAAAGAGGGGAAATATATATACTGAAATGAATAATTATCTAAATATTGGGTATGTAAACATACATTCTACAATATCTTCATTAAATTCAATATTAGATTTAATGATCGAATAAATTTATCCTTTCTCCGCTGTACGTTATTGAGTTAAATTCGATTGACACCAGAGACAATAATTCTCACAGTTTCTTATCTCCTAATAATTAAATCATTGAACATTGATAGATTCTTTGTTTCCCTTATAATCATGAGCCTCATATATTTTCTCTCCAAACTTGATGAAAAGTAAAATTTCTTATTAGCATGTCCAATGGTGTTTCATTATATAATTATTACATGTTTTAAATCCCTCTCTTCCATTCTTACCCTCTTTGATTTTTCATTTTCCAAATTTCACAACAGCCTTCTACTTATATTTCATTAATTCAACTTCATATGACTGGGATTTTTTCTATCTTTCTTGATAGTACATCATACCATGTCATGTTATGAAGAGATGGCTGGGGAGACTAGTTCCTTTAGAAATATTTGTCTTATGCCATAAAATTAATAGTGAATACCAAACATTTGATTAAATATTTATTCCACATAATTCAATTCTATCCTTATAATGTTGGATTCATACCTTTAAACATTGTCATCACAATTTTTTGTTATAAATAGTAATTTTCTCTCAATATATTCTCATTACTCATGAGAATTTTTTTGAAATGAAAGGTAACTCCAAATATGTAAACTCTATTTTTCTATTTCATTATAATCCATAATAATTTGAATAAATGAAATCCATTTATCATCATACCAAATGATATGATAGAATACTATAAACACCATTTCCATTTCATTACTTCCCAATGTAAGATATATCTTCCCTGAGGAACTGGTCCATTGTTCTACTAAATATTGATTAATAGTCCCATTTAATGATGGATATCACCGATTCATTAAATATTCAAACATTTTTATAAAAAAAAATTGGACTACAATACATATCCATATGTGCATTTTTATTGGTCATTACCAAATTCAGCTACCCCAATAATGATATAATTTTTTTATTCATCTATTGCTCGAAATCCAACTCGCGTTTCATTGTATTAAGTTTGAGGTAAATACGTACATAAATTATATGAATTTATATGATCTCTATTACTTTAAATATGTTCCATTTCTAAATAAAAAAATACATTATATTAGAGCCTAAAATTATAAATCAAAATTTATAATTCCAAAACTGGTTAATCAATTGACATAATTTATAATTTTTTTGATAGATAATCTTAGAATCATATGCTTAGAATCATTAGTAATATTAAAATAAACTAAAATATTACATAATGATTTGTAAATAAAATGAAAAATTACCAAATTTTTTCTCTCATGATTTTCTTACTCGGTGCACAGTACGATAAAATTAACCATGCACCAGAATGTTAGATGAGATATAATCAACCACATATTTTCAGTGTTATTACCCCTAGATGTATCTGTCCCCAATCCATTTCTAATTATTGTATCTGAAAAGGTATATATTTCTCTGAAATCCATGTAATGTTTATCTCACCAAATACATATGATATTATCCTGAAATTATACATATCCTCATAATTTTTAATTTTCTTATGTTCCATAATAATGATATTCCACAATCTAGTTCCCCATGATTCTACTAAACCTAGTATATTACCAACTATTAAAAACTAACACTAATAACAGGGAGGTGTTGGTTATTTTACTATATTTAAAAAAACACAATGGATCAAATCCTGATGGTTCAAAAAAAATATCCTTGGGATACTATTTATATATGTGATTCTCACATTACATATAATAACATGAAATATAATGTAATAATTACTATGAAAAATTTATTTTTTCTTATATAAAATCTAGGAATTTACTCATAGATCCTCTCTTGGTATCCAAAGGATAGGGAATCATAATAAAGGTTGTGCTCAGATTTACAGTAATTGAAACCCTACTATATAATTTATCCTAAAATATATAAAACGTGAATTATTAGGTTGAGATAAATAACAATAAAATATTACATATATGAAATACTAGAAAAGGGAATAAATCCATCGATATAATAAAAACATATATAATCAAAGGGATAAAAACCCTATATTTATAATTATTGATTACATAATATCATAAATTATAATATTATCTTCAAGGACTTGTGTCATGAAAACATACACAAATAAATAAGGTATACATCAAATACCCAAACCGTTTGTCTCATGAGACCTACCATGGAATCATGGGCCTCTAACAGTCAATATTTTCCACATATAAATCCATTAAACTCATTATATGAAATGGGTGAATAACAAATCGATACATAATCAACATAATTATTAGTATTGAAAAATTAGCATTCCAAATGCTAAATTTCTCCCAAAAAAATAAATATTACATGATCATGAGATATAAGAATATGATGGATGGTATCAAAAGTAAAGCATAATATTCACCAAAAAAATGACATAAATGAATGTACTTTAAAAATATGATTCGAATATTTCACGAGGAAAATAAACATTTAAATTTAAATAAAATATTTAAAATCTAATCATTTTAAATTTATTAAGATTATTTTTAAAAAAATGTTATTTTAATATTTTAATGGATGACTCAAATAATTTATTTGTCATAATGTTTGGGAATTCCATTTGTGATGTGTATGTAGAAACAATTATTCCATTCATATTTTTAGAAAATGGTCAAAAGTACATTGTTAAAAAAGATAAGAAGTATATTTATAAACATTTATATAAAAATCCAAACCTCGGTAAAAATTGATTCACTAAATTATTGTGTAATATTAATAATATTATTGAACATATTTTGATGTTAATATGTATGTTGAAATAAAAATACTCCTGATCTAATATAAAAACTATGTTATTTTTTATAATAAATTTTTTGGTACCCCTGTTTATATTAAGAGAGGAAAATGGATGTAAAACCTATAATTTTAGGAAATAAATATATGGGAATAAAATAATTCAAGTTTAAGATATAAATAGGTCATATAATTACCATAATTTACACTTAAATATAAGCAATACTAAAAAATAATGTGATTTTGAAATAAACACTTACATCTGGTTTGACGTGGTTTTTTAATTTCATTTAGACTCTTTAATAATTAATTGAAATTTATTATAATTTTCTAATGAAACCATATGAAAACATTTAATATTTTATATCATCATTTAGTAATGTATTAATCAATATTAATATTAGAGTTTATAAGTTTTAACTATTTCATTTTTCATGTATGTTTATGTACATTAGTATTTATCCTTCTATAATTATGATGGTTCCATCATCTCTAATATGATAATAATGATATAAATATCATATATAATCATTATATATAAATTTGTAATCATTTGTGAATGTATTATTTGAAAAATGTATCGTATCACTTCTGGGAGGTGGTATTCCAAACAATCACATGAACGGTGTTATGATTTTTAATGAGTGGAAGGGTAAAAAGATAAAAGATATATTATATTTCTGGAATAATAATTATATAATAAATATCATATATATTCATTATTTCTATATTTATAACCATCCATGTAATGTGGTGATGAAAATCTCATTACACTACTCTGTGTAGATGGTAAGCCATATACACATGCGTTAAGATTTTTTTTGTAGTAATTAAAAGAGAAGAAAAATTGTTTTAAATTATAATAATAAGACCTAAATATATTTATTAAAAAATATTTATTATTTGAATATGTATGGTAAAAATTTATAATAAGTATAATACGAAATAAATTTTAAATAATACTAAAAATGATTAATTTCCCTTAGAGAAACTAGCTTGGATCTATTCTCAAGGAACATATGGTTAGTATTTAAGGAATCCAAAAAACTATATAATTATTCTAGGGATGTTTTGGAGATTATTTTCAATGTTTTTATTAAGCTATATGGATCAATTGATTTTAATATCTGAGTGGAGGATGATCCATTTTGTAATTGATGTGGCAACACACTTGTAAATATTTAATGTTTTAAAATATAATTAGTTCACATTCATAAAAAATAACTCAAAATAGATATAATTAGATGGTAATAAGTATATCATTCAGTATACTCCATTATAATACTTTTTTATATGATTTGATTATGTTTTCACCCTTATCACATAGTTTTGTCCCTCATTATCTATTTTGACAATTACCACAATATTAATTTTTTACGCCTTTTAATTGTAAATAATGTTACCATAAAAGGAAAATAGATCCATAAATGGTATAACGATTATATTTTAAACTTTAAAAAAATTAAATTTCACAAATATAATATTTTTATAAATTTTTCATCATTTAATATAACATTGTTTATTATAGAACAACATTTAATTAATTTTTAGAACTATTCATTCTCGTCTAATTTAATTTCACAAATATTGATATAGAGTTTGACATAAAACATTAATACATCCTTAAATATAAATATTTTTATAGTAACTTAATATAACACAATAATTCATCAAATGGTAATTACAATTATAATTTTCAAAATAATTTATTCTTATTTTTTAATTAACTGAATAAATATTGTCTTTTGTAATGTATGAATTTAAGGTAATTATTCAATAACATAAAATTAAAAATAAATTAATATGATAAAAAATTTAATTATATTTCATGTAAACATTTTATATTGAACAAAACCTCTTTTTCCCCTAATGAAAAATTATTAGTGATATTAAAGTCAAGAGACTAGAATTTTGTATTTATCATTTTCTTATTTTCATAATTGAAGAAAATGGATTAATGTGGTCAAATTTTAAACACATGGATAATAATGGTATAACTACACTCATCTAATATGATCAGGTAAAATATTAGTCAAATTTTAAAGCATTATCTCAATGTTTTAACCCTCTTTTAACAGTTTTTCCATTACTGAGGTGAAAAGTATTTACCAAATAAACTACTCATATTTAGGAAAAAAGGGGCACATTTTACAAATTTTATCCTCTTAATTCTGAATGTGGGATAATTTTTTCAAATTAATACACTACTAGGGGCATAAATAGATTTTATAACAATTCAACAAAGTGTGATAGAAAATGATTTTATGAAAAAAAATGCAATTTTGATCCTAAATTTATTATTATACCAACATCAACTATATTTTTGATTCATATGTAATTAATTATGATATTTATAAAGTACAGTTATTTTAATTTATAATCATAATAGTAAAATTATCGGGCGCTCTCTATGAAAATAATTTACTATTTTACAAAAAATGGTATTTTCTCTATTTATTAAAAACATAATATCTTTAAAAAACTACATAAAATTATCCCTAAGTTATTTTTGATATAATGATTTCAAAATTGAAATTAATCTATAAAAAGTTAATTTATATAATTTAATAATTTAATTTTTAATCACATTCTTGTATAATACTATGTGTTTTGTGCTATTGTTTTCCTTTATATAATAAATTACTATAATTTATGCTGGGGTGTCACACGTACTATACTAGTAATGAAATGATTTTTATATTTTACATGAGAAGAATAAACAAATAATACTAAATGAACCAAATAAAAATACTAAGAAATAATTCTTCAACATAATTATAGAATATGTTTGATAATTCTATTCTAACCGTTCCAATTAGTAACCCTATCACCCTAAGAAGTTACTTGTTAAACTAGGCCAAGACCATCACCTACCATCGATCCTTAGGTTCATGACCGCGATCAAACATAACTACCTCATCTAGTTCTAGTGTTTTACTCATTATGAGAATCCCCTTATAGGGAAATTAAATTCACTTCGAAGGGACTAAATGGTCATGAATCCATCTTGATGAGTAGTGGACCCTAGGTCCTTACATGGCTTCCCTCATCATCAAGTACTCATGCTGAACCCCATGATAGTACATAGGCACTTTCAATGTCTAGAAAACATTTGATTCATTAGAGGGGGAGGCCTTAGTAAATCCTATAAATATAGGAATTAAAAATTCCATGCCAACTAATGTAATGAAATTGAACCCGTCATGGATCTCTTAGTTAGTCTCCTTGGCATCCAATGTCTCATGAATCCTTAGTCGAACCTTCATTGGTGAATCCATCCTATCCTAGCAGGGTATCCTTGTCATTGATTAAGGGGATCCAATATTCACCCTTAGGATGTTTGATATCCCATGTTTAGATATTTACAACAACCAAATACCTCATACAACCATTTAAATCTTAGGCATCATGAGTATTCACAATTGTTAACTAGAATCTCTACATGAATCCCAACACCATATTATGCACAATGGTATCAAAAAAATGAGAAATATATACAATTCCGTGAATTATTATGTATAAATGGACACACAAACTTTGATTTAGTATTATTGGTACTATAATGATCCAGGATTTTCATACATATATATTACTTCTTAATAGATAAACATTCAATACATTTTACAAATACACATACAACGATCTGAATGGTTTAGTTTCATTGGAGTCTAGTTACAGAATCTTTTTATTTCATGAATGATATTAAATATATCCCATAAATATCTTCCCATTTAGTAATATTCAAAGACATACCATAATTAAGCATTTCGTTATAACACGGGGATGAAAAACACAAGAAAGGGTGTGTTAAGAAGCTTAGTAAGTGTAAATATAAAATATATCAATCGATGGTAATATATAAGAATAAGATAATAATAAAAGTATTAAATTATAAATATAACATTAAAATTTCATTCCCAGTCTGTTAGGTATCATAATCATTGTACATGGAAGAAAACATTTGAATTTCAATATATATTTTCTATAAAAGTTAAAAATAATCCAAAATTAATCATGAACTTGATGTTCATGTAATATAATCATGAAACCATCAGAATATTAAAAAACATTTCATATGCCAATGTTAAAAATACTAGCAATCAAATCAAAATGGATCAGACATGAACACAAATTTCCTATGTCATAAAGGGTCAGAAAACATCACCTATTTTCATTAGTGGATCAAGCACATCAGCCTATTTTCCATAGTGGATCAATAACAATATCTTTTTTCCTATCTTTATCTCATGAGATATAAATTTCCACCCAATGAATTTTAGGGGGATATAGTTCCAAAAAACACATAATCCAAACATTTTTGTTCCACACGATCATAATAAATTCATCATTTCAAAACCCATAAAAAATAGAATGGGATTCATAAAACATTCATCATATCATAATTCGATGAAAATAAATAGTTTTCATAAAAAATCAGTCAATACATTATATCAAAACTTCTAGAAATGTAATGGGTTTGAACAACAAATTATGATGATGTTGATAAATAAAAATGCCCTAAAATATTATTACAACATTATTGAGGAAAATATAACCTTTAAATTTAATCCACTTATTAAAATAATATATATTTAATAAATATTAATGAAAAAAATTTGTTTTATAATAATCATGAAAATTTTTAGTGTAATATTCTAATAGTTAGGTTTTTATGATTTTATAAAATCCTCTTCATGTTCCACATGTTAAAACAAAGATTCATTTAACAATTACAAAAAATGGTAAAGAGGGTATTGTTTGGAGAAAAATATAATGTTAATTTTAAATTATTTTCAAAAACTAAAACAATGTGAAAAATTACTTTAATAATTTTTTAGTGAAATCTAAAATCAGTATTTAAAACATCTTTTGAATAAAATGGATACAGACAAAAAAAGTGTCTTTAAATGATGAGATAAATAAATTTGAGTTTCCTTTAAAAAATTGTTTTTGAATCATGAGATTGTAAATAGAGGAAAATTATAGGAAAAAAATTATTTTAAATTTTTTTATAGAGGATAGGAAAATTAATTATTTGTTTCTGTGATATTTCATATGTTTTCATCATGAGTAACTTTCTATTAAATAAGCATGATAAACAATGAGATTATATCACAAAACATTCTACCACATTAGTGTCTTTTGAATCATAATCAGATTGAAATAAAGAAAATTATATAGAAAATTAATAATATTATTTTATGAAAATATTCAATAAATTCATTCAATGGTTGTATATTTACTACAAAAATGAAACAAGTAGTGTATAATCATGTGTACCACATAAATAAAAGTGATTGAAAAATACCCAATATTAAATATTGAATTCCTTCATAATAATTAGATCCTCATATATAATAAATATATGATTATAATAAATCTTATATAGATCATTAATAATATTTATAATATTTTATAGTATTTAATTATGATATTTTATTACATTTTTATTAATAATCCATTGTTAAAATCAAAATTTAGGTAAAAATTGCTTTGTTTTTCATGTATGTCTGTCTTTAGTATTTTCAGTTTATTTATTTTTTTCATCATTAAATCATATAAATAATTTTATAAATGATATAAATATCATATATATTCATTAAATATGTATTTACATTAATAATTTAATGTTATAGATAGAAAATGAATAATACGGTTCATGGAATCTTTGTGTTGTATGTAAGCATGAACGTTGTTTTCATTTCCCCGATGGATGAAAAAATAGAAAGAAATTATATATTATATTTTATAATAATTTTATGTCATATATATCAAATATTTTATTTAAAAATATCGTTATTACCTTCCATTTAATGAATATATGAAGAATGATCACATCACGCCGTGATGCAGTAGTCCACCATACCCATGAGCCACATTATCATATACCCACAGAATAGAAAGTATGAAATATATGTGATATTATGATTCAAAATGTATAATTATTTATTAAATATCATATATATATATATATGAAATCAATCATTATATCTGGATATGAGATATGGTGATAGAAAAGGAACTACATCGGTTAGTGAGCCGATAGTCTGTTGTACACATGATTGAATGTTTTGTTTCCCATTTGATAGAAGGGGAGGTGAATATAGAATATGAAATTAAAATGAAATATCAGTATTTGGGAGATATTTTTGTTATTATATTACAAAAATTTAAGAATATTTTAGGGTGTTAAATGAAGAAATAAAATATAATCTCCTAGTTGAAAATGAATCATCTTCTTTGGATAACCATCTTAGGTTTACACCAAAATCCATATAATTTTTAATTACTGATCAAACTATATCATCTAGGATGTGATTAGGAAATTAAGGAAATTAATTTTCTAGGTATTGGGAAAACCATAGGTTTTATATGTGTGAATTGGGGTGGAGAGATGGATCCGTTTTATAAGTGGGGAGAGGGCGCACAAGAATATTTTTTGAAAAGAATAATGTGTACCCATGTTTTAGAATTAAAAAAAGTATAAAAACAGTTTAATATCGAGAAATACATTATACAAGGTCTAAATATGAGTACAAGAAAGGATTTGGACTTGTTTATTGGTCATTACACAACATATATTTTTAGTTTATCGACAAGGTAAACCCGTTTTGTTGTCAACCACATTAATTAATTTTTATTATTTGTAATATTCATTTTGAAAAAAAATAATTAGTTGAACTTATTATATAATATTTATTCTGATAATTCCAATTATTGAATCATTTTGTAATAATTCTATTTTTTGAAGTGTAAAATTTTAATTTAAATTTAAACCCGTAGATGAGGTGAAAAAACATTTTTCTAAAGAAATGTTTTTCACATGTATAGAATGTTTTAAAATAAAATTTCAACATGAAATTTAGTACAATAAAATAAATATTATGAATAAATATAAAATATCAATTGATTTAATTTTTTAAACCATAATAAAATAGAATTGATCTTGTTAATTATTTAATATAATAAACTGTGTTTAGTTAAATTTAGTTAATTTTACTAATCATGAAAAGTTTATTAGTTGAATTTTTTTAAAAAAAATAAATAACTAAAAATTTTGACATATATTTCTCAAAAAATTATTTTTTTTCCAAGAAACATTCTAAATTTGAAAAATGAGACATCTTAGATTATTTATGAGTTGAAGATCCATTATGTTTTGGTTTTAAACTTCCTTTCTAATAATGTTATTGTTATAAATTGTTTATAAAGGGGTTTAGAAACTCTAGACATTGTTTGAAGCCTAGAGATATTTTTTTTATAAAAACTATAATAAGAATGCTTGAATCAATTTTATTAGTAACCATTCAGATCAACCATGCGACCGAGTAAAATTAGATGCATAGTTTTTCAAACAATTCCTAGGAGGCCGCCCACCCATTTAAGAAACTCTAGACATATTTTAGAGTTGAAATAAATTATTAGAAACAAAATTATCAAATTTTGTTCATAACTATGTGATGGGATGGCTCGCATGTATAGTACTAGAGGATAGTTGGTGTGTGGTTTTTCCAACCATGCACCAAAACTGTGTGACTCACTAAAATACATTGAAATTTCCATTTTTTCATTTTGGAATTAAAATCATAAAACAATTTTTCTCCTTTTTTTCATTATATAGGGAATCGTTTAAATAATTATATCCCAATTCATAGGATTTTAATCCATTACCTCATTGGAGCTTTGTTTCTTTTACCCTCTATCACTATATAATCATAATTGTAATAGCATCAATCCATTACCTTCCTTTTTCATGTTTTATCACTCCATATTTAGTTGTATTTCTAGGAGAGGTGATATGCTTTATTTTCAAGGATTACGTCAATTTCATAGGATTTCTCTTATTAAAATGTAAGTATGAGTTTGATACTAGACAATTGTTCCTCTACCACCATATGGTGGTTAGTATATACCATTTCACTAAAGGTATCACCCATTTATAAATTTTTTTGTTGTGTTTCACACCATAATCTATATGTACTGCCATAAAATAAGGAGAGAAATTAAATTAATTGTGGTAGATATGAAATTGAAATATTATAATACCCATTGACATTGTTTACGATTTCCACCTCACTAAGGATCACTGATGATTCCTTATTTACATGATCCTTGACACCCATTACATGTGATATCATGATCATTAAAAGTGAATTTATTTAAGATATAATAAATGAATAATTATTATTTAATGTGGTATCCACCTTTCACTTTGTTCTTACATGTTTATTAATAAATTTATTACAATTTAATAACTCTCATATGAACTATTGTAATTTATAAATTAATGAGGTGGATGTTTCAATTAAATTTAAATCTATGGAGGCACGGATTAACTCATGAAATTCAATTATTTATATAAATGGTTTAATTTATTATGGATATTTTTATTATTAAAGGAGTGGTTAGACTTGATCCATCCTTTGATTCCAAAAGGACTTCCTTGATCACTCATAGGATGCCAACCCGAATCATTGATTCAATTTCCATTGCAGATTCCCACTATTGAATTTAATCTTTTTTATATGTTAATGTATTCCTCAACATAGATACAAAGATTAATTATATTTATATATTAAAATTATATTGTCATGGATCATCTATTTCAATTTATCTTGATGTCTTCAGGCACATTATGCCTTATAATATCACCATGTGATACAATCATGATTTTTACAACATTTACTTCTTTGTACTACAAGGACCTAATAAGAGACATTTTCCCCAAGGAATGATAAGGGGGAACCCTCATATTACACTTAGAACCTTCAGCCATGTTGAATGGATATTATTTTTAGCTACCCTGAAAAACAAATTCCAAGGATTCATTTTATACTACTTTGGTTCTCCATTAATAATACTATTATATGGTCACTTATATCGTATTCATAGCCTTAAAATTTTTACTTGTTACCAATTTAGAGTCATGTAGATTAGGCTAATGTCAGTATTTTTAGATGGAAATTCATTGAGAGACCCCACACTCACACCGATTATTATTTTAGTTCCTTATTCATCTAATTATAATTTTGAATTCCCAATTATATATTTATACTCACATACTTTTTTTTGTTTTAGAAATCATTGGTGGTGTCCAATTGAGTTTTGCTCATAACATGTTTGAGAAACTGATCGGTACCCAAAAAGACTTCATGGTAAGATGTTATTATAAATGGAATGGTCAGATTTTTGGACGTTATATTTATGAAATAATATGGAGTATGAGAGTTGAGTAACAAACATATGATTCAGTTTCTTTTATATTTTAGCGTTCTGGAATATCTGATTATTATTGTATAGGATGTACTGACATTTCATGATTCATGTTTCTATATTGTATCATGATATCATTATAATTTTTATATGACTTGTATATTATTGTTATTCCTTAGTTTATTATATCTATATGTTTACTTATTTTTCTCATATTATTTTTACTGCTTCCACTATTTTGTTACATGTTTTTACCATTGTTCTATACTATGACAAGATGGAGTATTCTACTCACGGAATGACCCTATGCCCTCACATATAGTGTGAAGACTCTAGAATATTGGGGGGGGGGGCACTCTGGAAGCTATTCTTTCAACCGAGTTTCATTACCTATGTGTGAAATTTCACTGGGATGTCACAATATGGTATCAAAGCATTAAATTTGTCTTACTATTTGGGAAAAATTATATAATAGATTAGGGAATTTTGGAATTTGGTCACGAGCCTCTTCCATGGAGTAGCTAAACCATAAATGAGGAAATAAAAATTTCAAGGGATCTGGTGTGATATTCTGGACTATTACTTTTATAGTTGATATAATTTCACCATTGGGTGACACACATGATTTGTGGTGTAAATTGTCATTATGTATTTTATCATTACCCTTTTTCTACATAGAAATATGGCAGTGTCTCGTGCATAATTATAGTAACCTATGTATTAATATGTTATGGATTATTCCATCACATGTTTTCTTACCATGTGCACAATTTTCCACATATTATTAGTTTCTTAATAGTCAGATCTGAGATGGATCTAACATTTCCTATAAGGATAAAACAATTGCTTTAATTAATGTATATGTATCAACCAAAATGGTGTTTTCCCACATAGAGTGATTGTGACACCTTTGTTATCCAATTATAGTGAGCTCTATCAATGGAACATTGGTCACACAAGAGGAAACCTTATTTGGTAATAATTATTTGGATTCCAATTCTAATATATTGTGTGTGTGTGATTCTATAAATTTGGAATGGTGATACATATAATTGAATCAGTGATAAATAATTTTTATAGTTACATGTAGTTATCTTTGTAACATATAAATACTAGGACTTTATATCATGTGAATGAAAAGTGCATTTAATTAGACATTGATATATATATATATATATACTTATATATTTATTAAAAAATAAAAGGTTATATATTTGAAAAAGACTTGGTTGTTGTTAAATGGGGATGCCAATTACAACTTAAATGGAATTTTACTATATAATGTTTAATTGAAACATCATATACCTGAACCAATGTGATTAAAAATATAAGAGTTGACCAATAACCTACCCAGATCATGGATATATTGACTGGTATGTTTTGTGTAGAGTACCCTTATGCATATCATTCAATATGATAACGTCCATATGGTTGTTATTGAGTTTTAAGTCATTTGGTTGGAAATTGTAGGTATGTACCTTCCCGATGTCCTCAAGCTAAATTCCATAATGGTGGAGATAACCATGCTTCTCCAGTGATGGGACCCAACATGTTAATAGTTCCACATATAGCACCACTAGTTGTATATCATAATTTACATTGAACATTAACTGATGCTCAGTTTCATAAAGTGTATCTATGGTTTGTGTGGTCAATGGAGGGAGCTCCATGAACATCATAGACTATGAAAATATGGATGAGGGAGTCAATTCAGCAACACCCACCTACTCTCTCACAATGGGTATCCCCTAGGCTATTCAGTGCTGGATATATTCCATATTAGTTTTCCTTGAGAATATATAGATTCCTATAAAAATGTGGGTCATTGTCACCACTTATATGCTTCGGGGGTTCGACCAACTACTTATGGGATGTACTAAACTAGGATTATCAGTATTTAGGTATGGTTTGGGGAAGTATAAAACATAGATTATAAAATCATTTATTTCCCATGACACTAATAGATGACTGAGGAAGATATTTCATGCACCTAGAGTTGGGAACTATGTATGTTATGGACTATTCTACTTATTTCATATATATTAAGAAAATTGTGCCTACTTTTTCCACTGATGAGTTATCCAAAGACACAATTTTTAGTGATGGGATCCAGTAATCCATGTTATCTTAGTTAAAAAATTTTGACTAACTAACAATTTAGAGATAGTGAACTAGGTCGTTATTACCGATCACAACTTGAGGGATGTTTACAGTAAAAGGAAAAAATATTCAACCTAATAAAAGGTGGTCCATCTAGTGGAAGAAACATCATCTAGATATATCTTGATATTGTAGAGATAGCCATGGTACTAAAACATGTATTGTTTTTATATTCTATCAGTGTGGGTGATAGGGTCAATTAAAGGCTTAGTGTGACTGAAACCCACTAGAGTACTGAGACTTTGAAAAATTGGTCCATATTTAAAGGATTTTATGACACATTATATCTATTCATAGTGGAATAGTATCCATTCTAGCCTTGATCTTTATATAAGGATATGTAGCACCACATAAAGTTGGATTTTGGATTACCACTGCCCATACAAGATGATGAAGGCAGACGACGTCAAGGATTCCAGAGAGAAGATAAGAATCCCCAGTTCAGTAGACCAGCTATGGGTTATCAGGATATAAATTAGGGATTATAATTATACAAGATACAATTGGTATAGCCTTAAAATTAAATAAGAGTGTGAATATTTCAATCGTGTGAGGTATGATCATGGAATTAACTACTTTAGTATCTTCTTTATTTGATATAAGCACTTCACACACATTTATCTTTGTGTCTATCATAGAAATTCATCACTTGAGATTCAATAAATTTATTTAATGATCTATATGGTTTATATTTGGTTTATTATATGAAATTTTATTCTAATGAATATATTTTTCAATGAGGTTGTTAGTTATCATTTCTTATAGGACCCATTTTTTCGCAAGATGACAAGATTCAATATCATTTTCAAGATGGATTGGTTAGTAGCATACCATTTCCACATTGATTTCTATCACTATGGGGTGCCTCTGACCTCACTTGAGGGTAGTACATATATTAAAAAGGGTAAAAATAATGTCATAGAATGATTAGTTGGGCCTAAGCATTGTGGGTTTGGAAAGATGCAAGCATAGATTTCTGGTCTCATATTAAATTACCAGGGAATATGAAAGACTTATTTTAATTCTATAGTAGATGAATTCACAGAAATTTTTCCAATTTTATTTGAATTCCTCATCTGGTGCAGTTTTTTTTTCAACAGATATTGTGCTAGGAATATCACCGGTATCAATTCCTCCATATAGGATAACTATTATTGAGTGATAGAAAATCAAGAGGCAGCTAGATGAATTCGAAGCTAAGTGTTTTCTAAAACTCAATACTTATCCAAGATGTTCACATTTACATTTATCCATTTTGATAGATGGTACTCACAAATATTTTCTGGTTTAAAAGAAATTTGTCCATCATATAGTCTATAACTGGTATCCCCCACCTTTGATAGATGACCTCTTTGATGACCATCATGGATGTCAGGTTTTCTCGAAGATCAATTTGAGGTTAGAATATAATTTGATATGATTTTTTGCATTATAATTACCTCATATATCATTATAATGAAATTATTACATTTATAAGTATCTAGTTATGTCATTTGAGTTGACGAAGGTTCTAAATTTTTTATGGTCATGTAGAATCATGTTTTCCTCCTTTATTTTGAATATTTTGTGGTCATGTTCATGGTAGATATATTGGGGTAATTAGATACACAATATTAACATGAAAAAAATCTCAATATCATCTTGAGTAAACCAATGTTGAATAAGATGTTTGAGAATATTACTAAATTCCACTTTTGGATCTATAAGATGCACTTCTTTGGCCACATTATCTCATTGGTTGGAATATCTATTGACATTGAAAAGGTGAGGTCCAGGGTTTTTGAGTATCATACCGTGAAATATTTTACATACTAATTTTCATGGGGAGGTCTATATTGTACATGGAAATCATTCCATTAACTTAACTCTAGGAATCACCTCATATGGGTTTGAATTAGAACAGACTTGAATTTTTAGGTTATGTAGAATGTGAGAAGGAATTTAAAGAGTTGAAAGGACAATTGAATTCTGCACTAATGTTGAATATTTTAGAGTTTTGAAGAATCTATATAGTTTATTATGATGTATCAGGAAATAGGTTAGAAGCAGTGTTGATGCAAAAAAAATTGAGTCTTGGCATACATGTATCATTTGGTGAGGCCACAAAAGAGGAATTATCGGATGAATGATGTCAAGAAACACGACAATAAAAATTCCATATTTCCAAACAAATATTACCACAGTTTATCAAAAACATGTTAATATGATATCTAATTTCATGGATTATTTAAATTATTAGAAATAATTAATGATATTATACACTCTTGGTCAATCCATCCACCCTATCCAAATGAAATCAGTCCTGCCTCCTGATATTTTCTCAGCTGGGGCTTCTTTTCATCGTAATCAATCCATATCCTCTAAAAATTATATCAAGATTATCCTTCTCTTATAACGTATCTCAGACATAACTGAACCACCTATTCACCAATTCAACTTCAACTCAGCCTCTCCACCTCCGTACCAACATAGCTCCATCATATCCTCCCACCCTCCCCATGACCCTCCTTCGATGTGACTCTAACAGATCTCCAACCCTAACACCCCACTTCCCCTGAACCACCACCTCCCCTCAATAATTATTCTTATATCCTTATTTGACTAGTGTTCCATGTAAATATTATATCTACTATCTCACATATAAATTTTTATTAGATCACCTCAACTTCCTAAAATGAAATTCTAAAAACATCACACAACATGAAATTTTATGATAAAATTTGATGTCAAATTATATTTTTAATATCTCTATTATTCCTTATATTTTTTATCACTATGTCTATATAACTCATTTATTGGAACTCTATATCATGAAACACTTCATATTTACCATTACCTTCATCACTTTTTATAACAAATTTCCAAATCAGGACATGTCATCTTTGTCATTTTTGGCTCTACATCACCATTACATTTTCAATTACTTCATTTGTAATTTTACAACAATTTCCATTAACCCTAACCATAAAGGGTTTCCTTATTTATTCACCGTGATTTTTAGACATGAATAGAATGAGTACCCACATTTCCAAATCTCAATGTTTTTTCTTGAACCATTCATGTTTGTGTCTCCACTATAGTAGAAGAGATATATTTATTTTAAGTGACAACATATATCATTTACCTGGATTATGATATAAAATTCACTAAACTAGGATAAATATGTTTTGAAATTAATATTTTTCTCCCATAATATTCATTTTATAGAATTCATTTCCATATTCATTGTTTAAATAATGTTTACAATACAATTACCCTTTCAAAAACCATCACATTCATTTATTATACTATAATAATTATAAATATATTATAGTGATTTGGAATATAAATTTCCAATAAAAATCAATATCAAAAGAATAAATGTATCATTGAATATTATTAAGTCTTTAAAAGAAAAATATTTTTCATTCTTAAACTCAATCACTGAAGATATGTTTGAAGTATTATTTTCTATTACGAAAAAAATGAAAATAAAATAATTTCCATTACATTTAGAAGTTTTTTTACGATCTAACTTTTATGATTGATATTTTGAGAGTGATTTTTTTCTTTTTAAATTTTTTAAAAAATATGGGATCACAATGATGAAATTAAACTTCATTAAAATTTGTATATCAAATAGTGTTTGACCCCTTTTTTACTTTGTGGTTACTTATTTCTTAGAGTGGTTATTTTCCATGTTAGATATATATGTTTTCCTTCATCCCCATTTGAATTTATTTGTTAATTATTTTTTCTTTATAATGACATGATCTTGTATAATGTTTTTTCTTACTATAATTTTCACTTTCAAAAAATTCATAAGGGAGACCATTACTTTGGGTAACATCTATTCCCAAGAATAGAGATAATTTGTTTCTATTCTTGTATATTTCACATTTAGTTAAATTTAATATCAATTTATACATGTAAAATTAACTTTCGCATTACCGCACTTTGAATTTTTAAACAGTAGTAATGAACATTCATTTTATATTGCCATAATGAAAATTTAGTGTAATTCAATTTCTATTTCTATACATGTGTAATTCACATTGACTTTACTACATGTTTAGTTTATTGCACATTAATTTTTGTGAAAAATGACATGTTTGTTTAATAATGTTTTACTACATTACCATATAATATTTATTTGTTCAGTATACTATGTTTCAATATATGTGAAATTAAATTTTCATTTAATAATTTTTTTACAATCATATATTAATTTATCTTTATTAATATGAAACATGATGTTCCATATGTAAATATTACTTATTTCATTTCATTAATTTCATGAATTTTCTATAAATATAAATGGTACATTCAATTTAATGCACTTTAAGTTTCTATACTTGTATAATAAAATTTCTATTTAATGTACTTTTAATTTAAATATGTGTAGTATCAAATGGTCACATCAATGGTTTGTGAGGCCCCAAAGGTATGCAATATGTTAATTAGATAATTTGATTTATTATTTATGACACAATAATTTATGAAGTTTAATAAGTTCCATCTACATACATTGTTATTTCATTATTTATGTATTTCCAATATTTCTATATTATGTTAAAAATTACATAGAAATGATTTTAATATTAAATATATTACTAATTTCTTCTTTAAAATACATTTATTTACTTAAGAAATATAAATAATCAATATCTTTCATGTAATATCAATAATGAATATCATTTATACAATATCCAGGAATTTGGTATTCCATATTATCATAGTAATATAAATTATAAAAAAAATATTTCTAAATTAAATATTCATAACTATAACAAAAATACTTTATTATGCATAAACAATTGAATTTATTTAACATAAATATGGCAATGCACCAGATATTATTCAATTAATGGACTAACTATTCTTGCAGCATTATGCATTCCATCTTGTGACATTTTATTTAGTATTATTCATTGAAAATAAATCTTATTTTTGATATGAATGAATTTTCATTTTTAGAAAACATATGAGGTTTCTCTAAATTCCTACAGTCTCATTTTCTAGATATACGTGTTGTCACCGATTCAAATAAGGTCATTAACTTATCTAAAAATCCTTTTCTTTTTTTATGCAGTATCATGCACTGAAATTTTAGTTTATTTTAATATTATTGTAATTTAATTTATTCGATATACATTGAGTCTCATTTTCAACATATACATGAATTTTAAACATGAATTTTCATTTTCTATTCATTAGGAACGAAATTTTAATTATTCAATTTACATGATGGTTTTTCATTATCATTACCTATATCATGTACAAGTCATTTATATTGTAGTTTATATTAATATACATGTCATTTTATGGGGAAGAACCAAATTTCCTTTTTCATTATTTACCCAGATCAGAAACTACAATTTATATTGGATTTTTTATTATTTTTAAATTGCAATATATAATACATTTTATATTTTACATAAAATAATGTTTACATTCGATATTTTATCACCATATAAATATAGAATAGTACCACTTTTTATATTTTTTTCTAAATTTAATTATCATATAATGATATTGAAACAATTTTTTTATATAGATATATTTATTACAGTTTCTATTAATATACCTGTAGATCTCTTGTGTTGAATTCAATCTCTATTATGACGAATTATCATCTACCGAAAGTGAAATTTATATTAAATATGCATAAAATTTTATTTACATAATATACAAACTATTTTTGAAGATACATCTAGTCTCTTTAAAAAAATATTTAATAAATATCAATATTTTTTCTACATGAAACACACAGTATGAAATTACATTGGAATTTTCTAATCATGTACAAGTATTAAAAGTATAACCATGTTTATATACTCTCAAATCTATATAAAATTCCCTACGATTATTTTTTTCTATATTAATCAAGGTCTCATCATAATAATCACGCAATAACATAAATTTTTTCTACTTTAAATGGTTTTATAAATTCATGGAAAAATGTTAATGAGGAGTAAGGTATTTATTTTAATGGGGAAAGAATGAATAATGTATGTCAAACCATAATTTTTTATGGTCCTTAATAGTGACTGTTAATGTGTGAGTGACATGATCAATTTTTATATATTTAAGATGAAAATTATTCCTTTAATTGTTACATTAAATTAATAATATTTTAGTGGATGTTTAACTAATTGTGACATGAAATATGGGATACTGAGTCTTTTTTTAACAATATTTATGATTCGTATGCTTTAGTTAGTTCACTAAATACGGGAAAAAATGTTATATTGGAATATGAAACATATTCTAATGGTGAAATCATCCAATGTATGTTAAACCCTAATGTGTGATGTTGTTCCATAACCGATTCTATTAACTACAAGGGGTATTGATGTTAACATTCACAATCTATCTTAATTATAATTTTCAGTATTTCTCTTTCATAATATGTTATATATTCAAATATATAATTATCATAATTGAATTGAACTCATTTTCAAATCATTACAAATGTTTCACACATGAATTTCAATTTCATAGCCACTACCATTGAATACATCTTTCATAGACTATTAACAAGGATATACAAGAAGTGTGATGCTCATATATGTTTTTTTATTGTTGTTTAATGTTATTATTTTAATAAATGTAAAATTAAATATTGAAGGACTACAATTATAATTATTTTAGATATATCTTCAACTTCAAATTATATTAAAAAAATTATACACCACTTCATTCTCCTGACACGATACATTTATGAATGTTAACATATTTTGAGTTTTTTCTTTCTATTTGTTTACTATTTTCTGATTTTAGTTTTCCAATTCTAATTCAAAATATTATTTCACAACTCATATATTATAATTACTTTTATTGATTCTATAAATTTTTTCTTTCTCAACTATTCCAGTCATCATATACATCCTCTTCAAATAAAATTAATTTAATAATTTACTAAAATATTTACTCTTTATTACCACCCATTATTATACCTATCTGTCTTGATTAGAAATCTATATTATGAAACTATATTTTAATCGATATAATGAAAATTTATATCAATCTACGTTATTATCCAAAATTAAATCATTCAAATTTAAGTTTTAACTACTACTAAAAATCAATATTTCTATTATAGAAATCATATCACACACGATATTTTTATCTGCTATGGGTTTTACACTTCCAACCAGCTCCTCTATAATCTAAATGTGATCTCATGCACTATGTCCATCAAGTATTGTTCTTGTGAAATACTATTCAACTAAAAACATTAAACTATGTTTTGAATTCATGTTCTCTACTCTCTTGATTTAACAAGTAGGAGTTGGATATGAATGTCCAATAGTCCATGAGAAAACATCGTAAGGGATTCTACATTATCAAAGTATGTAACATGATTGTATTTCTCAAGATTAATCTATAATAAAACCAATTTTTTATAAGTTATCATCAATATAATGTGTTTATTTTACCGTGTTTTTGAATAACTTATTAAATATTAAATTTTTATCAATTTGATATGATATATAACCAACTCTCAATGGTTTATTCTCACCATCATATCACCAAATAGATTTATGTTTTTTAGAAATATTTATTCCTCAATGTGTGAGAATTATTGTGAAACTGGACACGTTATTTTATTCTTCCCATTAAGTAAAATACTCTATTTTATTCTTCATTATTCAATATATCCTTGATGAAATCATTACCTGGTAGTCCTGTTATCATTGAATATGGTGTGATGTCATATATCTTACTCACTCTAATCTTTAACCATTGAGTTTTTGATATTATTAATACATATGTTTTAATATCAATTCCCCAAAAAACATACCAAATGATTTAATATATAAAGAATATAAAGAATATTATTTTTTATGGTTGATTTCCTATATATATATTCACATAATAGTATTTTTAGAGATTATAAGACAATAAAGTTTCAATTTTTCTTGGCTTATATTATGAAAAAACATGACCAATATGTATCTTGACCATATGTTGGTGTTATATTTAGAAATATAGTTTTTTTGGAATATTTTATATGCTAAAGGTGACCTCATGGAATCTGGGGATATTTCTTATAACGATACAATTAATGATTTAATATATGATTACCATTTAGTGGTTAATCTTAATTATTATTGTTTAAAAAAATTAGCAGTGATAATGAAATGACCATCATTGAAGCTATCTAGTGATGACATGGGGCAATGATATAATTTACAGTAAGAAAATTTTAAATGTCGCATCATCCTGTTTACCTTAATGTAACAAAACTAATATCGATTTTTTCAAATAAAAATAAGAAATTGAATTTTTTTTTTGAATCTAATACTATAAAATTATTGGGGAGAATTAATGATCATGAAAATGTTAAATTTACACCATTAGAAAATTGGGTTGAAAGTTAAAATAGTGTTAAAATGGTATATTTTTTAACATAATTCTTCTCCATATTTATAAGAAAACATAATTATTATTCATGGTAAGAAACATGTAAAATTTTTATGACTTATTTTAAATATAAGATTATAAATTGTTGGATTACATTAAGAAAATAGGTAGAATAGACTATAATGGGGGAAAATCATGGTATGATAGATTAAAATAATTACCCCTAGAGATCTGTTTATTTTGTTAAGAAAAACTCTAATATCTTTCATTCCTAAAACATAAATTGAATGAGAACTAACACAAACACATGACATATTAATTTTACATGGTTCAACCTCAATGGGGTACATTAAAAGAGAATACAAAAACAATATACCGATGTAACAAATCCACAAAATCTGATTTCCAATACATGGTTTAGAGTTTACACACTATCCATCCAGGTTACAACTATTTAAAATTAAAATAAAACCACTCTATCTGTTGAAGTAAAATAAATGGTCCTCTAATGAAATCTTTTGAAACTGAATTATGATTTGTATCATAGTTGTGTGTTTCATTATAAACCTATTTCATCAAATATATGAAAACCACCATTGTGCATGACTTATTTACATTGAGTACACCACCCCTATAAAAAATCCTTCATAAAACCCCTTCATTAGATCTCTCGAAAATACACCCCCATAAGAATCCTATGAGAGAATACTCAATGATATCATCCACAGATCATCTGAATTGTCTGATTCCTCTACAATACCCTCCTCAGATAAATAAAATCACATTATTACTCCATGACAGCTTCAATGGATCACATAGATCATGGGATTCTTCTATGAGACCTTCAAAATATCTTGTATAACACATGCTATCAATTGGCCATACCATTACCAAAAAATTCATCCCTTCAATAGATACCATTTCAATATTTCCTCACATGATATTTATTATAATTACACATATCACATGATTATAGCATAATAAATTATAATAATCATAAAAAAAGTATTTTCTTCATCATGAAAAACCTTCATGGGACCCTTTCACAAGATCCTTCAACTGGTCATATAAAACATGCAACACCACTATCCCAGTTATCCAGAGTCGGTGAATTTTTTTAATACATTGGCATGATACAAGGAATTAATTTTCGAAAATATAGACCAATTTTTCAATCTTGGAAATAGATTACATACATCAACTTTACATTATAATTTTAGACATAAAATACATCATAAACAGTTCTTTGAGTATTCCATTATTCCCTTTTAACATAACCCTGCATATTAATCATAATACAGATCATGGAAATCTTGGGAAAATAAAACATAAGAAAAGGGTGAGCTCAGATGCGTAGTTAGGGTAAACAATTTAGCAGAAGATAACATAATAAATAGGCATGGTGAATAACTGTAAACACACACCTTTACAAATAATAAACATGAAGCCTTTATGGGTGAAATATGATCTGAGTAAAAAATTCCATAAAAAACATATTCATGGATATTCGACTAGTCATATAACCACATGAACGATCAATATTATTTTAATAATGAGGGTATGTATAATGCTAGATTTTCAGAAACATTTTGTCAAGGCCTCAGCCAAGACATCTAAAAACGATTAAGGCCTTGACAAAAACCATATATCAAATGTGGATAGGCCTCATCCAATTCAACATCTAATTTTATCATGAGACATACCGATGCATCAAAGATCTATAGTGGGCTACACTCGTCATTTACTATGTCTGATACATTCCTCATATGTATAGGTTGAAAAAAAAATATAACAATCATATTAAAACTAGAATTAGAAATGTCAATACTTCATCTATAAACCATTAATGGTATAAAAATAACACGTCCACACTAAAACATATCACAAAATAGTCAATAAAATATTGAATATTTGTATCATAAAAAATCAACTTCAAAAAAGATTAAAATCCATCAAAGGATGTCGACATAGCTGAAAATGATTTGTAAAACTCTATGAGAAAAGTATCCATTTTTCATAAAAACATTTAAATGCCACATAATTTAGGAAGGAATATATTTAATGACATTTTTGAATCAAAGTGTCCCATACCACTTTTAATATTTTGAATGGAATTAACATTTTAAAAACATTCATGTCCATATAAATAAATCCTTAAAACCCATTTTGAAAACATAGAAATTAATGCGAATCATTTAGAAGAATAAATATTAAAAAGTTTTAAAATGATGTTTTAATAAATGATTACCTTAAAAATTGTCCCTTTGAATACTCTTTTATGATGTCTGGATATTGATAATAAATATTTCCCAGTAAGAACTTACCCATAAACAATCTCGAATAATAATGAGATTGGGGAATTAACCCTTACCTTGCACTTTATTTTGGTCAAGGGTACATTTAACCTATGGTATAATGACCATACTATGTTATTAAATTATACCAGAACCATATTAATATTTATTATATCATACATTATTCATTTATGACTATATACTACCCATTTAATAATGATTTCCATGTTAAATTAACAATTTGGCTAGTAATCGCTTTCTTTATCATATGTGTTTTAACTTGTTATTATTGATCGTATAATTTAGATGATGATTTAAATAATTCTAGAATATTGACCTTTATTTTTATATCATATATATTTATAATATAAATATTTATAATAAATGTATATATGAAATGGAAGGAACCGTTTATAGAGATGGTAGGCCGTACGTACGCATAAACGTCGTTTCTGTTTTAATGTCACATTGAACAGAAGTAATTGAATAAGATATATGTAAGTACACACATACACACACACACATATATATATCTCTAGTAGAATTATTATTTCATATATTACATAAATATTAAATATATATATATATTTATAATCACCATTGAATGATGAACGTGGGTATGAATCTCATCGTGTCGTGGAGACTGTAATCCGTATGTAGGCACGAGTGAAAAAATCACTGATGTAGAAATAAAATGTAATTGGATGGTATATATTATATAAATAATCATTAACATGTTATATTTACTATTTACATCAATTATACTCATTATTATACCCATCCAAATAATTAAGTGTTTTAGTAACAACCTACACCACGACGTGGAGACGGTAAGCCGTACGTACGCACGTATGGCGACTTTGTCAATTATTGGATGGAAAGAATAATGAATCTGGATTTATAATTTTTATAATAACATAAAACTATATATAATATACTGGATTCATTATCTTATAATGGAAAAAACAAAAAAAGAGGAAGTGGAAGAAGAAAAGAACTTGGAAGAGGTGGTGAAATATTTACCTCTTTTTCGGGTTCTTCCTTTTTATTTGATCAAAAGGGCTTCTTAGTCTGGATTTATAACCAAAGTAAGGCCTCTATGATGAATGGGGGAAATATTTGAAGATATCTTCATAGGGTGTTTCTGATCCAAAAGGCTTTGGAGGTGTGAAATTAAGAGAAGCAGAAGTGCCCTTTTATTAGAGAGGATATGGTTACTTTAGGAAAAGCTTGAAATGTTATTTTATAATAAAATAATATTCGGTTATAATGGATCCAAAATGAATTATTTACAATATAAGTTAGGGATGGGTCTAAAAATTCTCAACCAATAGGTTTTATACAGGTTTAGGTCATCATATTACCCTTATCTTTTAGATTTAACTCGTAGTTAAATTGTTTGACATTTACCAGGTCTCTTTGTATTTTTATATCATTTGGTTAATAAACATTATATAACAAGAATAGAGAACCCCATGAGGTTCATTATTAATATAAATAACCTTATCTATGTCATTTGGTAGATCCTTATATTTTTATAAATATTATATCAATTAATAATATATCATTTCTTTTAAAACTCAATTATGTCAATTTTGACACTATTAAGTATTTAATTTTTTTGAAAGCCATAAAAACATTATTAATTAGAATAAAATTTATTTACCCAACACTAACATGTCAAATTCACCTAAAAAAGTATTGGATGGCATAAAAAAATTCAAATTATATTTATTTTAATATGATAATATCATTTATTAGATTCTTTTATTAATAAGGAAAATACTACATCATTATTGTGTCATAAAAAATATTTATTTTAAATCTAAAAATTTTAAATAAAATATCATAATTAATTAAATACTTTTACCTTTAAAATAAATATTTATAGTCAAATATATCAGTTATATAACCCCATAAAAAAAATTTCCTAAAACATACATGCTTTTGTTATTTTGGTCATTAATTTAGATTAATTAATATAAATTGTAATTATCACTCCCAAGTGGAACCATGCGGTCCTAAAATCAACCCAAGGATTCCCAAGGTCTTAAATGTATCATAAAATAGGGTTATGAAACGTTTTAGGGTAATTTAATATAATTTTAGTATTATTTCTTTACCCATATTTACCAGATTTACCCTTTAACCATGGTAAATAAAATATTTACCGAAGTAATTATTCATAATGTATAAAAATAATAGGTACCTATTTAACAAATTTGAACATCCTGATTCCAAATATGGAATCCATTTTCCAAATTCAAACCCTATAAGTGGAAAAAATTATTTTAAAATTAATTCCCGTTGTCAAAACAAAAATCGTGTTTTTAAGAAAATAATTACTATCAAAAGATTGGCACTTGTTTATATCTAACATAAATGTAAAATTACATCCAATGACCTAAATTATATTAAATTTAAAAATATAATATCATGATACTTAAAAACCATTAAAATTTATAATTTAACTCTATAAATTATTTCAATTAAAAAAATTTAATTAAAATTTAGTATTTTTTACTATTCATCAAAATATGAAAGTTATTAGAAATGTACCAAAAAATTATCCAAACATGATTTTTATGACCATATTCTAAGGAAAAATTTAATTTCACTATATTTAATATATAATAGTGTAAAATATTGGATTTAAAAATGGTTTTCCATTAGAAGGCAAAAAACATCATTTTTTAAAAAATACCTCTTTTATCTTCAAAATTTAATATTTCTTATATTATGTATAAGAAACACAAAATATTAATGTTAAATTTATATAGGACATATAAAATTTAAAATTTGATTAATACTATTCATAACCATTTTTTTAATGGCTAGTTTGGTAAGTCGTGGTTCGCTCGAACTCAGTGTTAACTGTAACACAATTTATTGAAATAATTTGAAGAGATAAATACTATAAAATAACAGGGTCTTAAAAAACACTTTTAATCTTTATCAAATAGATTATGTATAATTATAAATCTATAATTAGGGTTTAAGGGATATTCATAGGCACAAATCTACCACCTTAACCCCAAAAATCATGGTTCTCTCTTTTTTTTCACTTCATTTGAAATTAGCCTTATGTAATCTATGTGATTTATTCACATGAACTATTTTATGATGTTACAAGCACTTTGTGTTATCACTATAATTGTATTTTAGTGAAATATGTGATCCAGTCACATAATAAATATAAAATCAAACATTCTTGGCATCATCCCATCCTGAGATCAACTAATAATCAAGTTCCATTCTATGGGTCTCACTATGTGATCCGTTATTAGTCATGTGAATTTTTTGATTTCGATTGACAAATAGATATCTTCATCATTACTAGATATTTTAATTTCATTCTCTTCATGTGATCAGTTTGTGATATCCTCTGACAATAATGCAGTGTCTTCAGGTGCTTCATGTGATCTCTCTGTCAGATTCTCTAACAACCATGTGGTGCTTCACCAGACACCACCACATGATATAATAGATCATTTTCACCATGAATTCTCTCATAAAACATCATGGGTCCATGTGACCCCTTTACATGATCAGTTATCACATTTATTCTCTATGTGACCAGTTCATAAATTTTCACTCCCAATGATCATTTTGGACATTTTTTATCTATGTTATTATTTAATACATTTGTGTTCTATGAGATTAGTTTTAAAATTTTAGTCAATGTGATCATTTATGACATTAATGATTCACAAGCTCAGTTCGGACATTAACTCTCCACATTATCAGTTATAACATTTACTCTAACTCATCACGAATCCATTGAAAACTATGATTTATCAAAATTTCCAAAATTTGTTAATAAACAAATTTTCCCCAAAAGCACCGTATAGATTGATTTTTTCTAATAATCTCTCCCTTTGAAATTATTGACAATACTTTAAATCTCCAAGAATCATCTAGTTGATAGGTCATACACATATGAACCCATTCTACTTCTAAAATCATATATATTGATCAAAGGACCACTTGAAACATAATCGAATCCCTCACAAGTCAATATCAGCATGAGAAAAAAACGTTACATAAAAAGTTCATCAATGAATCACTTTATTATTGAACCTACAACTAGAAATTTTCTTCCCGTCAAAATATAAAACATTTTCCATCATAGTGGTCACTTGTTAACTGCACATATCAACTACTTATATCATGAACCCAAATTCCATGGCTTTTCATGATTCTTCTTCATTGATAGACTCTTTCTAGCATCATCATATTTAGAACTCCATCTTTTCCACTACTCACCCTACCTTTTTCTCCATTGTCATGAGTAAGATATTTTGTCATCCTCATTCAATGAACCAACAGGTTACTTTTTTGTAGTGTAAAACATGATAAATAAAACATATTATAACATAGGGGGAAAACAATCCATACCTTGAGGAAAAGGGGTACCACATATACATTATTATAGTGTTTGGGGTTGAAAAAAACTCTAAGATCTAGTCGATGACAGTCAAATTCTTCTTTGAGTAAGTCCATTGTCAGAATCTCGACAACTTATATTTCCATAGGAACATACATTTATTTCATAAGACCACACTCTACCTTATCCTTAATAAAATCATACAATGTTTCATTTTTTTATGTGTCTTATGGATATAATTTTTGGTAAGATATACATAACATTAATTATCCCAATGTATTATGATTAGGTACTTTAATTCAACTCTCATGTACTCAAGCTTATACTTCATCCAAAATAACTCAGCACACGCATGAGTAGAGATTATTTAATAATTTTCTTCAGTGCTCAATGAAATGAAATATTCTTTACTGATTATAAAAAAACATAGTCATACAAGATAAAATGAACAACCTTATTTTGACTTTTTATCATCATCCAAACCATCCCACACTGAATCTATAAAAGCCAATAACTCTTGCTAATATTTTTCATTGTACTGTAAACTAAAGTTAACTATAACTTTGATATATTAATGTATTTTTTCACTACATGTTATTATATATATTTGGGATTAATTATATACCATGATGCCTAAATTTTTTTAAAACAAATATCAGTTCATGCGGGATTTAAATACAACATGATCCAAAAAATTATTATGTATTCAATGATATGGACAGTTTCATCTTCAAGTGAGAGTTTTATCAATGAATCCTCCATAGTTTTAATATTATAGGAATATTCCATTATAAATCTTATCATAATCGTCTTATCATATTTCTATTTAGGAATAAATGTTCCATGGCTTATATGAATCATTGATAAACCAATAAAAAATGTTTTCTCTCCAATCTTTGACATTTTGAACTAATATATAAACAAATACTAAAACAATTTCACTTATATTCTTTAAATTAAAACAAAAAAATATATCCAAATAATAAAAAAACCAAAATCCATTCCTTACATAAAGTTTTGACATAAATATTATAATAAAATACACCACTCTAAATACTGTCCATCGTTATATACAGATCATTTCCTAAGTACAATGATATTGTTGCATTATTGATACCATATAGAGCCTTCATTAATCAAAACTAATTTTTTTAATATTCAAGGATGAGAAAACGATCTTATTATTCCATAAAAGCCTCTTATTTCAAAACCCAATTCAGATATTCTGACAACATGTCTATCTGAATGACAATGAGATTCAATTATACTTCTATAGGAAAAAATAATCCAACATTTTCTGCCTCACAAAAGGTGAAGATGATTCATCAACATTAATACCCTTGATCTAGAATTATCCTTAATACCGATGATGTTATTTTTTTATTATTCAATCTTCATTTATATTGTTTTGGTAGACAAGTTTGGTCCCAATTACTTTCATCTCTTTCAGTATTCAAAAAATCTCCCATATATGATTGTATTTAATATTTTCAAACTCTTCATTCATTACTTGAATCTGATTACCCTCTTTTGATTCTTATTCAAAACCATTTGGCTCTACCTGTGGAAAAAAATAATCTTATTATGCATCCTTTAACATCTATTTCTATACTAGTTCATTCTAATACCTGATGATATTCTACATATCAATTTTAGCTCAGTTAATTGGTTTCTGAATAGGTTCATTTTTCTCATCATATAAATTTACTTCTAGTCATCCATATGAACTTTCAGCCCCCCTGAGCTACTCATTACTTCATCACTATCCCCCTAAAACTATTCTTTAGATTTCTTAAAATTCTTCTCAATTTACACTATAATAACATCATAGTTCTCTATTACATTTCACTGTATCATATTTAATCATTTATAAGATTTTATTTTTCTATATTATCCAAGAAATATACCCTTGTCTCCATGATGTTAAAACATACTATATTTATAATTATTGATAATGAATAACATACTTTAGAACACTCTAAATAACTTCTATTTTGATTTATTTCCATTTCATAGCTCATATGGACTCATCTATTTCTTTAGAAAAAATAAGTATCTATTTAGAATGTAGATAGATCTCTCTAGGGAATCATTAAAAACATATCTCAATGGTATTTCATGATAAACATCATTCTGCGCATGTTGTTTATAATTGAAGTTCTCATTTAAACCATTCTATTCTACTATGAAGTTGTTGCTATTGAAACATGGTGATTTATCTCATTTTTATCAATATAATTACCCAATTGGCTATTGAAGAACTCTATTCCATTAATAGTTCAAAAAATCAAAATATTTAGCATTTATTCAATTTCCCTCTATTAAGGTGTTATGTATATAAACACCATGGTCTTTCTGGTGATAACTGAAAGCCTTTCCATTATATTGAAATAATCAATGAAAATAACATAATAACTCTTCACATCAATGTAAAATGGTGAAATAGGTCCACACATATCCATGTGAACCTGGTCAATAACTCACATTGAACCATGGTTTTTTACCTTATACATCTTTCGAGTAATTATCCTCTATTAGAAAGCTTCACTCTATGATTATGATAACAAGATAGTGTAGGATTATCTCTAGAAACATCATATTTTATAATATTTCGTGTTAATGTTTGGATCAAATTAAAAAGAGTTTTATGTCACAACCTATTCTATTAATCCTTATGAATAAAAACACATGTCATCTTCTGCACTAACAAGATAGTGATTACACTTTATATGATTTCCTTGTAAAAAATGTATACCTTCTATTCAATCAATTATACCTAAATTATAGAAAATTTTATAGAGTTTCCCAAGTCCCATAGAATATCGAAACAAATTAAATTGTGAATATGGAATTTAACAATAATGACATCATTTTGTATCATGTTTTCTCCCAATCACGGTTTATCATGATCATATTATCTTTGAATATTCATCATTTAAAAATATTAAAATACATTATTTATAGTATTTGATCCATGAAACCAGATCCTTATTACATGTCATATAGGATGTACGTCAACTATCAATGATCTATATTAAAATAAATCATATTATTTTGGTACAATCTCTTGAATCACTTACATCTTAACCCTTTTTATTCTTATCCATGACCTTGACTTCATACAAGATTCTTCTCTATAATCATGACATTAATTATTGTATGATGGCCCATTCTCATCATAAAATGATATAAATTGATTTTTCATCCTCATATATTATACTGATCCTAACATCATGAAACCTTTTTGGGTCTACTTCAAATCATTTATTCACATCATTGATGAGAAATACCTATTCATGTGTCCGAATAATCAATAGAAAAAACATTGACAATAAAAAACATTTGTAGAATATTTAACTCTATTTGGATGCCTTTGTTTCTATTTTTCTCGTCAATACCTCTTATCTATAGACCATTCAGGTTGATAATGTCATATCCATCAAGAAAAGTAACACCTAATATGAGGTGTATTCATGGAATCCTTAATAGACAACTAATTATCCCATGGGATCATTGAATATTTTATTTTTGATTCATACCCAAATTATTCTTCAGTCATATTTATGTATTTATGGCCAACCTCAAGCATTTATTTTTTCTATTTGTGATCAACTCTAATACCAGTTGTGTCATTATGATGCGTCATTTTCTGATACAGATGTTACATTTCATATTTTGGTGGACCTCCAGATTTAAATTTCAAAATTAATGTCACCTGCGATACTTTATTTAAAAATTTCATATCAGGAGCCACGAATTTTTCTTGATATTCTACCTTTCTTAAGAGGCATAAAATCCATCCTCATGTTGTTCGATACATTGGAATCATTCTTTTGATTTTTAATTTAGGCTATTACTACCCTTGGTAGTTATTCGACACTAATCATTAACTCAATGACTTCATCTGAGCTTCAAATCTTTTATGATTTTTTTCTTTTTTAATTTTTAACATCATCTCATACTTTTATAATTCCCACATATACATAATATATTTTTTATCCATAAAACCCCCTTTGTATTTCATTGTATTAGATCTCTAATTTATATCTCATCAAATGCTTCTTCTAGATGAACATGGAGATCAAATCTTAATTCTAATTCCAATTCATATTTATCACTTATATACCTTGTTTATGAATTTCCCTCATCTTACACCATAAAATTTTCATCACAATACATACATTCTTTAATATCTTCTTCATTTTATTCTTCTGAACTATCATCTTCGCGTGTCAATATTTTCTTTTTTATAAATAAAATTGATATTGTGTTTTCATTCATTTAACACTTGAATATGAATTGTTTTTGAGAGTTTCATTATAACCATCATCATGATCTTAAAAATTATTAGGATACATTACTTAATGATCTCATGCATTTCTATATTAAAAGGATGTGAGATATATTTTTACTTTAAACATTAAATTTCCCCTCTAAATATTTTAGGAAAGGAATAACAATACTTTATCCAAAAAATCCTCTCTCTGGACATCTTCTATAGGGATAATTACATTCCTTGAATCCCACCTCTTTAGAATTATCTTCTTCTATATAATTATTATAATAATTTATCACATTTTATGTGATAATAGTCCCTTTTAAAATATCCAATGCTAACTCATTTGGATTATTATCTTCCAAAACCCAATTTTTTTTATTGAACAATGGTGGAAGTATAATTTTGACAAGCTTGGAAATATTCAAATCCTCTAAAATATCTCCAGGACCTTAGATATATTCATTGATTACATGTATCTCATCAATGTATGCATTGAATACCCTTTGGGTTTATTTCTCAGGTCCTCATATTTGAAGGATAAAACATGTCATTTAATTTCTCATACATTTTAATAGCCCTCATAGATATTTATAAAATTTTCTTATATGGAATTTAATAATTTACATGCCATCACATTCATATAGATATTATTATATGAGGCTCCCCAAAGTTCATTGACAAATAAAACATCAGCATCCAACTCTAATCGATCTAATTATGAAAAATTTCCAATATCCACAATGGAAAAAATTCCATATATCATAGATATAAACACATCCACACCAAAAAGACGAAATTAGTGTGGCTTCTAGTATTTTCTATAGATTACAATTTTTCTAATTTCCAAAACTTTTAATAAGATACATACATTGAACCTATTCCTTTTATCTAATCCCAACTATTATTCCCACTAGGTTAAAAACCTCAGGGGTGAATTTGGGTATGAAAAATTTAAACACATATCCCTATGGATATTTTTTTTTGTTAAACAAAACACTAATCTATCTACACTTCATATAGAATAGAATGAATGATAATCAACACTTGTACATGACCCCACACTTTTACATGGTTCATGCTCACAGGGATATATATATATATATGTAAGGATTATAAAATAATAGTTTACTGATGTTAAAAATTCACTAAATATTATAACTAATACAATATTTCGATTGGAATCGATATATCTCTTGGTTTAAAATCATTTTTAATTAGATAGATAATTTCCCTATCTATTGATGTGAACTGATAACCCTATAATAGAATCATCTAATAAAAATATTTGATTTGAATCAAACTTTTGTATGCCTTTATACAAATTTTCATCACAGATATAAAAACCACCATTGTGAAAGACATTTCCTTTTAGGGTTATTGAACCCCATATAAAACCCCTTCACAAGACCCCTCTATGAGATTTATCTTCAGGAAACCTCCATTGAGAATCATCCACGAGTCTCATCTATATCAAATTCTATAGATCATTCATATCATCTAATTCATTCATAAGACCCATTATAAATCATGCATATCACATGTTGCCTCCATAAGTTCTTCAACATAACACACATTTTGTGTGATTATTCTGTGGGACCTTCAAAGGATCATGTGGATCATGTGATATAAAAAGATCCACCAATTCCAAAAACATATATCACATTATGAGATAACTTCACAAGAATCCATCATAGTATCTCCCTTCTGATTATGTGGATTTCGTGATTCCAGTGCAAGAATTTTACTAATCTTATGAAATACATTTCTATAATACGAAACACATTCTTGAGACCATTTTATAAGATATATTAAATTATTGTGTTTTATTAAAATCAAATCACATAATAAAACTTCACATACTCTTATGGATGGTGTAGATTGTGATAATATGAAAAAATCCACCAACTTAACTCTATAAATAATGGATATCTATCAATTCCATTGACATAGAAAATTACCTTACATGTTCCTTTTGGTATATTCATGTGATCTCTTACATTATTCCACAAGTGCTTCACTTGTTTAGAAAAATTTTATTAGTGTGAAAATTTTGATTCCATCATAAAGTCAAAATAAAATAACATATGTTTCAAGTAATCCTATCATGATATTTGAATACAATCTATTGCGCTTTGTGTAATCTCACTCTGTGATCCATTTTCAGTCATGCACTTTCCATGATTTTGATTTACCATTATTTTTCTCCGTCATTACATGAAATATTATCTCATATTTTCAATGTTATAACTTGGAAATATCTTATGAAAATCATGTAATGTATCTATGTTCTTCAGATGATCTCTCTATTAGATAATATGATAAATATGTAGTTCTTCTCATAACATCATTAGATGATCTATAAGAACTTATTTCACTATGAATGAGCTATTAAAACATCATGTGGTCATATGATCGCATTGCATGATCATTTTGGACATTCCAAATCTATGAGATAATTTACGACATTTTTCTAGCATGTGATCAGTTCTGAAATTCACACTTCGTGTGAAAAATTAAATGATTTGCTTTCTGTGACATCAGAGCTAGTATTTTCACTCTACATGATTAGTTCTAACATTCACATTCAGTGGGATCAATTTAGAAGTTTTCAATTTTCATGATCTTTTTAACATTTATTCTAGCTCTTCACTCCTCCTTTGACAACAATCCTTTTTCAAAAACCCCAAACCTTGTCAACAAAAAAAATCTTCCCAAAATCACCATATTGAGGGGTTTTTTCCCAAGAGATTTGATCCTCATACACATTGAATGACAATAAAATTACATATATTTATTCTATAATATAATTATGAAATTGGAATTCCATGATTTTTTTTAATATATGGTTTACCAAAGCTTAATGATTAATCGATTCATGAATAGATTTTAAATCGTCACCCAATAACATTTGGGGTTCCCCCTAGAAGTAATAATTGTATAATTACTTTAATAAATTATAATCCCCAAGAACATTAATTATATATATATATATATATATTAATTTAAGTATACAATAATACAAAATTTATTGAATAATATTTTATATTTTAACTATCTTTAGACTCTATTAATATCTCATTTTATTTTCTTCCATTTACCTCATCAACCTCTCATTAAATCACTTATACTTTTTTCTATATTTAAACATCCCTGTTCTTTCTCTTAAATTTTATTTTCATGAAACATCATGAAGTATATGTCTTAAATATATAATTATTTGGAATTATATATTAGTCCATAAATATTTTAATCTTATATACTTCTTTATATCAAAATATTATATGATCCTCATATTCAAACAAAAATTACATTAATATTATATTCTATGAGTATCAACGAACATTAACATGTCAAAATATATGATTTCATATTGTAATTACATCAAATGTTTCAAATATATTTCACCCATACATACCCTTTAATAAAATAATTTCACTAATGTCTTTCATAAGATAATACATCACACAAAATCTAATGGAAGCACCTCTCACATATATACCTTTGGATTTTCAGTTACTCAAATTGTATGACTACTAGCTAAATATTATAGAGAATATATTCAATCCATACATAGGGAGAGTAAATTATCATTCACTATTCTAATATATTTTTCTATATCTTATAAAATATTTTAAAAAAATTATTTATGTATTTCAATTTCAACTTCAATATTATTAATGGATTAAAAAACAACAATCAAGATTAGGAAATGATGGAAAATTAAATTCCACCGTCACAAATAGTTTAGAAAAATCAGATAATCCTCACTAAATTATTTGAAAACAGAATCTTAAACTATAAAAATTAGTAATCACCATAAAATACGTATAAATTATATTTTTAGTGACTTAATCATTTTACAATAATCAAGAATATAATATATTTATACTCTCATTAACCAAACTTGTTTTCATTTATATGTGATTAGTTTAAGAGGATTCTTTTCTACTATAACTGATTTAGTTTAATATGTCAATGAAGATGTTTATTATCAAGATGATGATGATTATGGTGGTCTAAGAGGAGGTGATAATTATGTTTCTGTTTTCTTAGGATGGGATGAGGGATGCAATGGTTCCAGTGATACTGATATTAATGTATAGTATTTATGTAAATTTTATTTTCATTATAAATTAAATTTTATCATATAGTTTGGATTTATTCGAATGATATGTTTATGAAAATTTTAAATTATTTATCTTTGAGATAGTCTAAATTCTAGTTAAATATATTTTAATCTGGTTGATATATACAAATAGTTAGAAGGAAGGAGTTTTTTTTTCTGGATGTTGGAGGATGTGAGTTTTGTTTTATGTTGTAGTAGCTATGGTAGTTGGTGGGTTTTAAGTGTAGCTGGGTAAGAATTTTTTTATTGTAGTTAAAATATATATCCATATATTAAAACATTGTTTTAGATTCAAATTTCCATGTTTTAACCATGGATGTAGTTATAAATATCTACATATGAAACTCTGGCAGTAACATTAAACTTCCAAATTTATTAACCATGGATACAACATCTAATTTCCATTGATTTGAAAATGGTATAAGGATAAAATAACCATGGTTTAATAATGGGTGTAGCTAATAATTTACATTCTCAATATCATGGGTATATAAAAAAATTTCCATGGTCTTAACCATGGTATTTGTTATTAATTTTAATTGTTAAATTACTACCATACATGGCCTACTTCCATAGTTTAAAACATGGGTATATAAGGCCTACTGTCATAGTTCAAATCGTTTCTATACATGGACAACTGTAACGATTTAAAATGTGGTATTTGGAAACACCCTAATATTTCCAAATAGCTTCCATCATTAGGGAAACTATATCTATAACCTATTATGATGTTTTTTCCTACTTCCATTGTTCCAAAACAAGGGAGTAGATGATTTTTATAGTTGTGTTAGCAGGTATACTTCATTCCATGCATTATTGGAGGAATTACATGCAGGGAGAACACCTTTTTCATTATAAATACTATAATATCCATAAAATAATATTAAAATATTATGAATTGAACCTCAAGAAGAGAAAGAGAGATGAATACCATTAGTCTTTCAATAATGAATAGGCTGACATACCTGTGAAGAGAAATGTTATGGTTAATGCTCTAATCTAGAGGAACCAGACATAAGTTTTTTAGGAGGCCAATAATGAGTGGACGTTGATGTCCTTATTTTCTGAGATGCACATAGTAAACTATGAGGGTCACAAGTATCCGATACACACATATTTATCATTGAAATTTTCACTCATGGATAGAGTGATTAAGATATAACTTTTACACCTAGAGAGTTTTTTCCTACAGGATAATGTTTAAATGTGGACCCACCACAAAGATGGATCACATTTGAGGATGAGATATTGAATATAAATGGATCTGTCTAGGTTAATGAATATTTCAAAGATCAATTAATGCGAGAAGATCCTAATTTCTTGGGTAGATACCCCCTCAGACATAAAAATATGTATTGTGAATTAGGCCCTCATTGTTTGTTGTAGGGGATGAAAAGAGAGATATGTGGATTTGTTACTCTGTGATCCACCAGTTAGTAGTCGAAGGTGGAACACTAGAAATCATCATGTATTTAACATACTTTAAAATAACTAAGTTTAATTGAGTTGTTGTAACCATGGATTTTTTTGATGGACTAAAAAGATCCCCTCGAGGAAGTGATGCATTTTGGTTAGTAATTGAATGGATAACAAAGTCTGATCACATTTTAAATATTACCAGGACCATTCTATTAGTTAAAACAGGTATAAATTATGTTTATAAAATTATCAGACTTCAAGGTATCCCTCGTACTATCATATCAGACTGAGGTTCATTCTATACATCATGATTTTGTTAAGGGTTGCAGAAGGATTTCTGTTCACAAGTACTATTAACTATAACCTATCACTTGTACTCCAAAGGTTAGTCCCAATTTATTATTTAAGTATTTTAGGAATTTTTTAGATCATATGTTATTTATTTTTGAGGTTCTTGGGAAAACAATATAACACATACTGATTTCACCTATACTATCAAAATTCATGTGATGATATATATTTCTCTTTATGAGGACTTATACTTTAGGCTACGAAGATCATGTTTGTGATGGATAGAGGTAGGAGAGACAACACTAATCGGGCCTTATCTCATTCAGATGAATTTAGAGTTGGTAAAATAGATCATTATTTTGGTGTCTACAACTTAGACATAGCAGAATCCCTATGCAAAATTGCATCAACAATGTCTTTAGTTTGAGGCTAGAGATTGGGTATTTCTATGAGTCTCACCGAGGATGGTGCATACAAATATACAGAAAAAATGAAATCTATGGACCTATTATGCTGGCTTGTTTTATATTTTAGAGAGAGTTGGTTTGTTAGCCTATCAGTCATAGTTAGCTCATACGTATCGACCCATGCACATCATATTTCACATATCTCAAATTTTTTGATGAAATTCCGACCTATCTTATATCTAGGATCCTCAATATTATGAGATAGCTATTTATTCTTCTATTGATGAGTCCCCTAATCACGTTGTTGGTAGAGAAAAAATATCTCAGAGGCATGTAAGTAACTCTAGTCTTTGTGTTGTTGCATTATGAATATTTATTTTATGTGACTTAGGAGAGATATGTAGATTTACATGTTCTGTGGTAAAATTTTTTCTAGATTCTTATCAACCACCATTAGGGAAATTTTGGTAATAGTTGTCTTATGGAGAGGATATTTTAAAGTCCCATATTTTTTATGTGTTTAGATCCTTTATGTTTCAGTTTTAATATTTCTTTTTTACTTTATTCATGTTCTTAAATGTTAAGGAAGGGTTCGAGAACATCCATGGATTATTCAGAGCTTGAGGATCCAAATTTTGGAGAAATAGACTAACATGAACAGTTGGTACATAGTTTGCAGTTACAATATGGTGCAATAGAAGGATATGAATCATTTTTTGAACCATGCATATAATCCATAATTCCCATGAAAGAAACAAAATACATGTTTCAGAGGTGAAATGAACATTTACTACATGGTTTTTCAAACCACATGCCTAAATGTGTGAGATGATAATCCTCTTGGATAATGGTGGAACATGGTTTTTCAAAATAGAGGGACTTTAAAGAGAGCATTCATTCCATCTTAATAGGATTTGAAGCCTCTCCCTCATCTGGGATTAGTTTCTCTCACCGTCTATCACTTTAAAAGTGTTCCAGTAATAACATCAATTAGTTACCTTCCTTTCTTAATTTATATCTATAACACACCAAAAATTTTATGGTATGTTTCTCTTAAATCCATTCAATTAATTTGATACCCTATATTTCATGAAGAACCAATCCTTTGTGAAACAACACTAGGTTATACATAGGACATAGACATAACATATCCATTAAACATATATTTTGACTTCTGTGTTTTGAATTTCAGAAAACGGACATACATAGTTGCGATGAGGGTGATATGTAGAGTCTGATAGAATCAACGTAATTTTTAGTGAATAGTAACATACCCTTAGGAATCGTAACTTTCCCTTATGAATATTAATATACCCTTATGAATAATAATATTACTCTTATGAATAGTAACAAACATTATGAATATTAACGTTCCTTTATTAAAAATTAAATTTCTCATATTTGTAATTTTTTTTAAAAAAATGGAGTTAATTTTTATATTCTACTTGTTAAAATATTTTCATGGTTAATTATTTGGATTTTTCAAAAAAACCTGATTTTTTGGTGAATAGTGAAATATGGTAGTTACAATATAAATACATTTTGTGATAAATACACTATTCCTTGCATCATGGATGATGTAAGAAATCATTAGTTAGAACTCACATAAAATTTTTAGTATTTTTGATTATGGAATTATCAATATTTATTGTATTTGTGAAAAATAATAAACTAATGACTAAAATATAAAGAAACCCCGAGTCCCCTCCACTATAAATACCACCCATCACACCCTCATTTGTTCGCACATCTCAATCTTCAAGACGTCTCTAAAATCAACTCAAAATACCACCCAAATCTCTCCCTACCACATCCAACATCACTTGGACTCCCCAAAATACCACATCATCTCCCCTAAAGAGGCTATCAATGGAAGATAGATTTAAGAGGTAAATTCCTCCTATCAATTATATTTTTTTTCATGTTCCTTTGTTATATTTTCAATTCTCACCTCTTATCATCTAAATTTTATGAAATATAAAATATCTTAAATTTATTTTAACATTATTATGACATTGTAATATTCCATCATCCTCTCTTATTTTCCCCCCATTTATACTATAAATGAAAACACCGTCTGAGATGTGATAATTAACACATTTAAGGAAGACTAGTTTTCAATTTCCATTACTATCATCAAGATTGGCCATGACTGTAACACCCCAAGTATATTATAAAAATAAATGGGAATGCATGGATCATTGTTTTAAGTAGATATTTATAATTATACATTAAACATATTTTTTCCCCTTCTGGGATTTTAATTTCAAGAAAATGTCCTCTACAATTGTGTTCGGTAAGTTATTTAGAGTCTGATGAATCCAAATGGGTTTTTCTGTGAATAGTAACATACCCTTATGAATAGTAACATGAATAGTAATATGACCCTAATGAATAGTAATTTTTATTTTTATTTTATTTTCATAGGGATCTAAGGTAATAACATCTTGGTTTATTTTTCATCGTGATATTGAAGTTGTTATAGAATTGGAATTGTTAATTTTTGAATTAAGTATGATGTTATTTAAAAATTAAACGAATAATATTTAGAAATTTATTTTCAAACAATGGACTTGAATATTGAATTATACATTTTGATAAATGGTTAGTGTGAATTTTGGGAATTTTTATGAAATAGTTGATTTTTCGGTGAATAGTAAAAAATACAGTTTTTAGTTTCAGTGTGTTAATGACAAAACAAATGATGTCATAATGATGTCATAAAATTGGTGTAATTTTTTATAGTTAAATAAGATTTTAGGGGTACCAAGTGGCTTATACCATGGGAAAATTCTATGGGAAGGCCCATGGTTTTTCAAATACCACTCATGAGGTGTCCCTTGGAAATTATTAAAATATTTCCTTACTTTTCATGTAAATACCAACTCATTCCACCATTAACATCATTCCCAATTCCTCCTAAACGAATCACTAGACTCCATACCTTCCTATTAGTCCTCCCAAGGTTTCCTCAATCCCCTAGGGTCAAAAACATCATGTTTTAAGGGTTACTCTACAAGGTAACAAAATTCTCAATTTCTTTCTTTTTCCGTTCTAGTTCCTTTTTATGTTGTATAATTTTAATGTTTCCATACCATGTTTTTATTTCTTTATTATTATTGATATAATATATATTAAGATTCATTTCATGATGGGTGACCCCTGTCCCCTCTCTTTTTAATATTTTCTAAAACCATGTTGCGTATCCGTTAGGCTGCCGAATTTTTGTAAGGTATTTATCAATTATTATTTTATTTTGAGTTCCATTATTTTCTTATTATTTTTTCATATATTCTGACCCAAGAGGAAAGAAATCTCCTTAAATAATGTGTATTATGGATGTTCTCATGTTCATGTAAAATTTATCATCATTATTTTTCTCCTCTCCCACTTATTCAAGGAATAAAAACATTGTTTGTGATGTGTCGAACTACCGACATCGTGGATGATGTGATTTAAATTTTCATTAACACATTAAATTATCATTATGAAACCATTTTTATGGTTGAATAAAGTTATAATATATGTATTATATCTCATCCATTGTTCTGTAATTCTTTTTAATACATGTATTTAATTTATAAAATGAAATGAGGTCGTTATTATCAAAGAACCACTAAAATTATCCAAATGAACATCATTAATGACTTAACTTATAGATCATCCTCATGTAAAAATTAAAAATTATAAGCTGTATAATTTATGTTACTAGATATGTCTAAATACTATTCCATTCCAATTCTGGAGTTCCACTTACAATCGACAAGAACATCCACCATGAACCAATCATGGAAATCAAGTAAAGAACTCACCCAAGAACCGTGCATGGGGAAAAATACTAACAATTAAAGGCTGAAATGATGTTATGAAATGATAATATAAGATATTATAAAAATAAAATTATTTCTGTAAAATAATAATAACACTATTTTAACCATTATACAGGTTGTTTAATTAATTTTGATGTAAGACAGACCCGAGGTAAGGGAATTCTTAACCTGATTTCCATTCTTTGGGTTAACCTTCTACTTCATTATTTATGTACTATTTAAATTTTTTATATGATGGGTTATGTTTATATTATGTTTTATTATATATATTTACAGTATATATACAAACTCCATCCACTCTATTCAGTCTCTCTTCAATTTTAGGAAATTTATAAGGGGACTTTCTTAAAAGAAATCCACTTTTCTAATTCAGTTTTATGAAATTACAAAGCAATGTTTTTATGGAATTATTCATATTGTATGATTATGTTATGGTACATGGGAATTATTTATGATTAAGGGTGGGACCTATATCTCCCTCTAATTCTTTGGGTATGTGTATGTTGTAGGTCGGTCATATGGTTACTCCTAGTGTAATTGCGATGGTTACACAAATTGTAAGGTAGTCGTGAGAGTTACAAATTATAAGGTAGCCGAGAGGGTTACAAGATTATGTAAGTAATTCCATAAGATACATTAATGATTATATTTATGTTCTCATGTTCTGTGGGGATCTTGTGTAAATCTTATGTTACAAAAATTAACTATATATATGGGTGACAAGCAAGTTTTTTTAAATGATTTCATACGTTATGAGTATTCATGGACTAATGTGCTCTTTGCTTCTTTTTCATCCCTTACTGAGCTTTTGTGCTCATCCTAAGTTTTAAATTACATTCCAAGGTTAATGTATGTGTAAGAAAAAGAAGGGATCCAGGGTGAATTTTAAAGAATTGTCAAGGATTCATGTTTAATTTTTAATGTTTTATACTTTGAAAAAATGGGAACTGTTTTTATGGTATCCACTCAGTAATAATGTGTAATGTTAGGAATGTTTTTTCCCAATTCTTTATTGCTCTAAACTTGAAAAAATAATCAATGTAATAGGAAGTGTTTTTTTGACTAAATTAAAGATTATGTATGTAATAAGACTGGGTCCTTATAGTTGGTATCGGAAGAGGGTTTAGATAAAATTAGGGGTTAGGATAATGATAAAAGAATACCATAAATGATTTTCACACTATGTTTAATTTAAAATGTTATAGCATTTAAATATTAACATGTTTCTTCATCTAAGATATGTTTGTTCAGAATGGTTGTCTGCAGAAGGAACACGGATGCTAAAGAGGAGAGGCATAGACAAAATGACATCCTTCTCGAAGTACAGCCTGGAATGGTAGGAATTGGAACCGAGCAGTTTGTGATAGTAATGGATCAGCTAAAGTAAGCAATAAAGGGTTGTGTAATCCCTAAAAGAAAACCAATAGAGGTACCACAATAGAACATGATAGTAGTGGAACATTTTATGAGACAATACCCTCCTTCATTCAATGAATCTTCTGACTTAGTAACAGCTAAAGGATGGATCAAAGCCCATGAAAAGATATTTGATGATATGTGATATTTAGACAATTAGTGGGTAAGTCATTCCATTTATCAATTTGAAGAGGAACTTGATTAGTGGTGGTCAATGGTACAGAATATCAGGGGAAGAGAGGATTTTGATTCCTTGGAGTGGGATGAATTTAAAAGTCTTTTCCTTGAAAAATATTTTCCTACAGTGGTACGACATAGAATGGAGAAGAAATTCCTTGAATTGAAATAGAAGGAGGAAGATTTAGTGGTTATGCATGAAGTTAACTTCACCCGACTGGCGAGGTATGCCATAAATCATATTCTGGATCTTGATAGAAAAATCTACAACTTTTACTCATGATTGAATCCAGGGTATCGAAGGGCGTTGGCCACCTATGAATTTAGAAGTTATGAGAAACTTTTCTGATGTGCTGAGAGGGTGGAGATGGTGTTTGCTGATGATCACAAGCATTTTGGAAACAAAGGTAAGAAGGGTTCCAAATGGAAATCAATGGGTAAGAATCAACCAAAGAAATATAATGGTATGAAAATCCAATTTCTAGTTTGAGAGAAGTGTGGAGAGAAGCACACTGGGGAAAGTCATAGCAATGGTGGGAAGTGATTTAAATGTTGAATTATTGGACATATGGCCTAAGATAGTAATGAAAATGATCCTAATACTAATCCTGATAAGAAGACTGTAAATTCTTTTAAATGTGGTGAAATGAGTCATTATGAAAATGTCTACCCAAAGAGAGATTTGAATGATGTAAAGAAGCCAGACTACAAGATGAAGGGTATAGTGAGATCCTTTGTGACTACATCACCAAATGTTAGGCCATCCAATGAAGTTGTATCAGGTACATTGTTTGTTCACTAATATTTTTCTAATGTTTTTTTATGTGGGGTCTACATATTCCTTCATATCTGAGAAATTTTCTGGTAAATTGGAAATATCACCTCAAAAAATGAGTCCAGAACTTGTTGTAAAAACACCAAGTGGAAATTTTGTAGAAAAGAGGAATTATAAGAATCATTATATTATGTCCTGTGAAAAAACATTACCCTAATACCTTGTTGTTTTACCCTTATTCGAGTTTGATGTTATTTTGGGAATGGATTGGCTTTATGATTATCATGCTAAGATTGACTATAGAGCTAAAGAAGTTGTTTTCTAGAAAGAGTCTCAGTTTTTATACATGAATGAACCCATATAATTGATAACATATTAGAAAGGTGAGAAAATATTGAAAGATGGAAATGAAAGTTATCTAGATCATTTTGTTGAAAACAAGGGAACTATTTAGATTAATGATGTGCCAGTGGTAAGTGAATACCTTGATGTTTTATCTGACGATTTACCTAGTGTCATACCTAATTGAAAAGTTGAATTAACAATTGACTTAGTTTCTGATGCTAAGCCAATTTCATAACCCTTATATCGTATGGATCTAATAAAACATGTTGAATTGAAAAATCAGTTGTAGGATTTTCTTGAAAAAGGATTCATTCATCCTAGCACTTCAATATTGGGATCCCATGTTTTGTTTGTTAAAATTAAATATGGTTCCATGAAAATTTACATTGATTATATAGATTTTAATAACATCACTATTAGAAAAAATTATCCTTTTCCACATATCGATGTCTTGTTTGATCAGCTCCAGGGAGCTCAGTATTTTTCCAAGAATGAATTGAGATCTGGATACCATCAGCTAATGGAGAAAGAGGATGACATCCCAAAAATATCCTTTCATACTAGATATGGGAATTAACAATTTGCTGTTATTATTATTGGATTCACTAATGCACCGACTGCATTCATGAATCTTTCGAATATAGTATTTCATTAGTTCTTGGATATGTTTGTGGTTGTATTTTTTGATGACATTATGGTATTTTCTAAAAATAAAGAGAAGCATGAAAAAAAATCTAGGGGTTTTTTTACAAAGCATAAAAGAAAAGAAGCTGTATGGAAAATTTAGCATGTGTGATTTTGGGTTGCAACCGATTTATTTTCTTTGGAACATTGTAAATGAGGATGGAATAACTGTTGATCTTGACAAAAAAAATTAGTTGATGAATGGCCAAGACCCCGAAATGTTACAGAGATTTTTAGTTTTCTTGAGTTAGTAGGTTATTACTGACAGAATTTTATGAACTTTGCACAGTTATCTAGCCCAATAGCTAAGTTACACGGATGTGGGATAAATTTGTTTGGATAGAGGAATGTGATGTTTGTTTTTCGGAACTGAAGAACATATTGGTGAGTGCTCCAGTTTTGGCCTAGCCTTCTTGGAATGGTGTGTTTTTCATCTATAGTGATGCTTCCTTTAAGAAACTGCATTGTGTTTTGATGTACAATGATCAGGTAATTCGATATGCATAAAGAAAAAAAAACCTCATGAGTCAAATTATCCCAAACATGATTTGGAATTGGCAGAAGTGGTTTTTTACTTTGAAAATTTTGAGGCGTAATTTATAAGGATCCAAATGTCAAATATATACTGACCATAAAAGTCTGATGTATATATTCAATCAGAAGTAATAAAACATGAGGTAAGTAAGATGGATTGAACTGGTGAAGGATTATGAATGCACGATCAATTAACATCCTAGAAAGACAAACAATGTAGCAGATGCCATAAGTCCGAAACATAATGCATCATTAACCATGATATGTTTTGAATATGATCCCTTGATTAATGATTTGATGAATTTTGGCTTAGAAGTAATTGGTCCAGGGAATACATTTTTTTTGTTTCATGTTTCATTGCAATATTCGTTGTCAGAAAAAATTAAACGAGCGTAGATGGAAGACTGTGAGCCATAGAAAAGGTTACAATTGGATAAATTGGGCTTGTTTCCAGAATTTAACCATGATAATTATTGTGTTTTGAGATTTGGTAAAAGGTTGTGTGTGCTTTATGATTCCCAGTTCATGAAATAATTTTTGTGTAAATACCATTGTTCTTCATTTTATGTTCATCCTGGCAGTACTAAGATGTATAGATACCATCAGGATTATTATTGGTGGGTTGAAATGAAAAGAGATATTACTGATTTTACAATGAAATGTTTTATATGTCAATAGGTTAAAGCAGAGCCACATTTACTAAAGGGGATGATTCAGCCGTTCCTAGTGCCAAAGTTGAAATGTGTGAATGTATCCATGGATATTGTAGTGGGAATACCAAATACTTCTCTAGGATACAATGTGATTTGGGTTATTTTTGATCAGCTGACAAAGTTTTCACATTTTCTTTGTTTTCTAGATTCAATGAATTTGAATCAGATTTCCTGATTGTACCTCAAAGAGATTGTCAAGTTACCTGGAGCTCCTATTTCCATTGTATCTGACTGGGATACCAGGTTCAATTATAACTTTTGGAAGGGACTTTAGAAAGCTTTGGGAACAAGGTTAAATTTTAGTATATCTTTTAATAATCAATATGATGGGAAGTATGAACGGAGGATTCAAACATTGGAGGATGTGCATCAAGCTTGTTTAATGGACTATCAGGGAAGATGGGGTCACCATATTTCTTTAGATGAGTTTTCTTATAATAATAGTTTTTTATTCCAGTATTCAGATGGAACCTTTTGAGGCCTTGTATGGGAAGTGGTTTTAGACTCCAACATTTTGGGATGATGTTGGTGAAAGAATGTTGATGGGGACAGAATTAGTTGAAGAAGCAGCTGAGAAAGTGAGGATGATCTAGCAGCACATGAGGACAACTCAGAGCAGGCAGAAACGTTATACAGATAATAGATGGAAAGACTAATGTTTTGAGGTTGGTGGCCATGTTTTCCGTAAAATCTCTCCTTGGAAAAGAGTGATCCATTTCAGTAATAAATGGAATCTAAGCCCATGGTTCATTGGTCATTTTGAAATCTTGGAGAAAATTGGAACAGTTTCATACCGCGTAGATTTGCCTCCAAGTTTGTTTTTGGTACACAATGCCTTTCATGTTTCGATGTTGAGAAAGTATGTCCGGATTCATCACATGTCTTGAGCCCAGAAGAAGATCAGCTGGAAGAGAACCTTTCATATGAAGAGAAACTAGTTCAGATTCTTGATCAAAGGAAACATGTATTGCGGAATAAGGTAATACACCTAGTAATGGTTTTGTGGAGAAACCACATGGTTGAACAGGCAACATGGGAGTTCAAAAATGAAATGAGGGAAAAGTTCCCTCAGTTGTTTAATACTCAAATAAAATTTTGAGGAAGAAATTTCTTGATGTTGTGGATAATGTAACACCCCATGTTTTTCTACAAATAATTATAAATTCATGGAACTTTTTTTTAAATAGATATTTATAACCATCCTTTATACATAATTTCTCCTCTTATATGTTTTTAATTTCAAGAAACTGTCATCTAGAATTGTGTTCAGTAAGTTTTTTAGAGTCTGATGAAACTAACTTGTTTTTCTATGAAAAGTAACAAACCCTTATCAATAGTAATATGACCCTAATGAATAGAAAATTTTATTATTTTATTTTCTTAAGGATTTAAGATAATAATACCTTGGTTAATTTTTCATCAGGATATAGAAGTTGTTATAGAATTAGAATTGTTAATTTTATAATTATGTATGAATTTATTTAAAAAATAAATTAATAATATTTATAAATTTATTTTCATAAAATGGATATAAATTTTGAATTCTACACATCGATAAATGGTTTGGGTGAATTTTGGGAATTTTTCTGAAATAGTTAATTTTTCGGTGAATAGTAAAAAAATACAATGTTTAGATTCGGTGTGTTAATGACATCAATTATGATGTCATAAATCTGGTCTACTTTGGTATAGTTAAATAAAATTAATGGTGTCCTAAGTGGCTTATAACATGGTAAAATACCATGGGCAAGCCTATATATTGAAAATACCACTCATGAGGTGTCCCTTGGAAGTTATTAAAATATTCCCTTACTTTTCCTATAAATACCATCCCATTCCTTTGTTAACATCATTCCCAATTTCTTCCCAATGAAGTTTTTTTCTCCTTAAATAACTAGTAGTCATCCCAAGGATTCCTCCAGCCCCCAAGGTCCCAACCTATGTGTCATAAGGGTTAATCTACAAGGTAAGAAAATTCTCAATTTATTTCTTTTTCTATTCGAGTTCTCTTTTATGTGGTATAATTTTCATGTTTCCATACCATGTTATTATTACCTTATTATTCATGATCTACTCTATATTATGATTCATTCCTTTATGTTTGACCCTTTTCCCCTCTCTTTTTAATATTTTCTAAAACCATGTTGCGTAGCAATTTGGCTTCCGAATTTTTGTAAGGGACTTCTCAATTATTATTTTATTTTAAGTTCCATTATTTTCTTATTATTTCTTCATCTATTCTTACACAAGAGGCACGAAATATCCATAAATAATGTATTTTTTTGATTTTCTAATGTTTATGTAAAATTCATCATCTTTATTTTTCTCCTCTCCCACTTATTCAAGGAATAAAAACATTGCCTGTGATGTGTAGAACAACCGACATCGTGTTTGATGCGATTTCAATTTTCATTTACTCTTTAAATTATCATTATGAAACCATTTTTATGGCTGAACCAAGTTATTATATTTGTATTATATCTCATTCATGGTTTTTTAATTCTTTTTAAAACATGGTTTTAATTTATAAAATGAAATGAGGTCGTCATTATCAAAGAACCACTAAAATTATCTAAATAAACATCATTAATGTCCTAACGTATAAATCATCCCCATGTAACAATTAAAAATAATAAATAGTATAATTTATGTTACTGGATATATTTAAATAATACTCCATTCCAATTCCGGTGTTTCACTTCCAATCGACAAGAACATCCACCATGAACCAATCATGGAAATCATGTAATGAACTCACCCAAGAACCGTGCAAGGAGAAAAATACATACAATTAAAGGGTAAAATGATGTTATGAAATGATAATATAAGTTTTTATAAACATGAAAATGTTTCTGTAAAATACCATTAAGACTATTTTAACAATTATACAGGATTTTTAAATAGTTTTTAAGAAAGACAAACCCGAGGTAATGGAATTCTATACCCGATTACCATTATTTGTGTTAACCTTCTACTTCATTATTTCTGTGCTATTTAAATTTTTTTGTGATGGGTTCTGTTCATATTATGTTTTATTATGTTTATTTACAGTATATATACAAACTCCATCCACTATATTAAGTCTATCTTCAATTTTATGATATTTAAAAGGGGATTTTCTTTAAAAATCCTCCTTTTAAATTTGGTTCTATGAAATTCTAAAGCATTGTTTTTAAGGAATTATTCATGTTTTATGATTATGTTTTTGTTATTGGTAATTATTTATAATGAAGGGTGGGACCTATATCTCCCTCCAATGCATTGGGCATGTGTATGTTGGCGGCTGGGTGTATGGTTACTCTAAGTGTAACTTCAATGGTTGCACAAATTTAAAGGTAGCCTTGAGGGTTAAGAAATATAAGGTAGTCGAGAGGGATACAAGATTATATAAGTAATTCCCTAAGATTAATTTAAGATTATATTTATGTTCTAATGTTTTTTATGGATCTTGTGTAAATATAATGATACATAAAGTAGGTATATATATGGGTGAAAAACATGTTTTTTTGAAAATTCATTCATACGTTATGAGTATTCATGGACTAATGGGATTTTTCTTTATTTTTCATCCCATACTAAGATTTTGTGCTCATCCAATGTTTTTAAATGATTTTCATAGGTTAATGGATATATAAGGCAAATAAGTAATCCATGTTAAATGTTTAAGAATGGTCAAGGTGTCATGTTTATGTTTTTATGTTTTATACATTGAAAAAAATAGAAACTATTTTTATGGTATCCAATATTTAATAATGTGTAATGTTAGGAATGTTTTGACCGAATTATCTAAATATATAAACATGAAAATATCCTCAATATAATAAAAGTGTTTTCTTGACTAAATTCATGATTATGTATGTAATAAGGCCATATCCTTATAATGACAACTTTATAATGGTTTCTATAGATCATAATATTAGTATTTTAACTTAAGTAATGTTCTGGAATCCTTACAAATTCATAATTTATAATAATAGTAAAAAACAAGTTCATTATGCACAAAACTTCCACGTTAATCCAAGAATTTATCATTTTCTTTAATCTAATGAGTCATCTGATGGTATATGACCAAAATCATTATTTGATCATATATATTTATTTAATGTCACAAATAATATATATTCAAAATTCTTAAAATTTAACCACATTTAAGACAAACTTCCATTCATGAATACAAGTAAACCAATAGTGAAAGCCAAGGATGAAAATGCTTCCAAAACAATAAAATTGTGCCTCCTAAACCCATAAAAAGGCCATAAACAAAACTAATAAGGTTATAATAAATAACATACATGTAGATGAGGTTCTATAATTATTAATTAATGAAGATAAATTTTATTATTTCGGTCATTAAGATCAATAAAAGAACACATTTGGGCATAAGCTAAGGGGTTTCTCATCTCACTTTTATTTCTGTGGGATTTCCATTGTTCACTACTTATTTATTTTATGTGGGGTGTTTTTACTACCACTTGATACATAATATAATTATTCTCTTTATATTCATGTTATAAAGTTCTTCACTTGATGATTATTAACTTTATTGATTACAATGTGGTTAATGAATTTGTTTTGGTTTCTATTTCATTGTTTAATTGTTGTTGTGCACCTAATACTTATTATATGATGAAACTAGTTCTCCTTTGAGATCATTTTTCATTTTAAATTTTAATTTAATTATATATCAATATTTTTTTAACAATTATATGATTATTTTCTTATTCATATACCATTTTTCATATGGTGTTTATGTGGAATGATTATTTAACTATAGAAATATGAATGAATCTATATCCTCTACTACATAAGGATATTAAAAAGAAATATTTTTCTTATATTAACTATTTTTATAAAAAATGATATGGACATGCAATGATGTATGTGGCCCACTATATCCCCTCGATGAATCGATATGTTTCATGAGATACATTAATTGGCGAAAAACCCTTCATGTTTTTTTCCCAAATATCAGATGGGTTTCTATCCACATACATCAACTCCCTCAATGGTATAATGGTTTATGTTCCAGATACATGGAATCAAAATGATAATAATTCTCTTTATTCATTATTCTATTATTACTATCTGTTTGGTTTTCGCTGTGACCAAATATATTGACGCATTTTTATTATCAACATATTTTTGTCATGTGTTTTCATTTATTCATCATTACATTTTAGTTTTGTCTAATATATTATGATTCACTTATATTTGATTCATTATTCCACTATATATAAGCCTTATTATGAATTTTAACTACCCATTATTATGTTTCATTCCACTAAGTTATGAAGAATATAACCTTGAATAAGCTTTCAAGGAGGCAGTTTATTTCAGTTTATGATATATGATGTTGTATTTCATAAAATTCCAAATATAATTTGGGTATCTTGTTTGTAATAAGGTCTTAAAAAATTGATCAACTATTTGGTCGTTTAATATTTATTTCTTATAATGATGTCAATATAAAGAAATAATGCATTGGCTCTAGGCTTTGGGGTTCAGGGTGTTACTGTTGGTATCAAAGAAGGTTTAATAGCATCATAGGAAACATGATTTTTGTAAAATAGTTTAGAAGACATAACCCTAATATAGACTATGAGGATATTCATAGAGTAATGTCCTAAAATTTTGGAATGGAAGAGGCTACGTGGGTCTTCCTAGAAAATATATATCTGACTAGATAATACATGGGGATATGGTTATGTAATAGATGTACCTAAGATTAAAAACTCTGACAAGGAGTTTTACGCTTTAACTGGGGTATCCTGATACACTGCAATGGGTCTAACTATGAACCTGGTTTGAAACTCATGGGGGACATTTTTAGGATAATTTACATTTTTTTACGAACCATTATGAATGATGAAAAGGTAAATAGAAAACATGATTTTGATTATGGGATTACCATTTCATAAATTTTAAAAAAAATTATGTGTTTTCTAGTTAGAAAGTATGCATTATGACCAAATTTAGTGTACGCCATTGTTTAGTGATGGGGCTAATTTGAAGAAAGGGAACCAATACCAGAGTACATTGTAGGGATTTCCCCACTAAGCAAGTCAACACAGTTAGTGTGGTAGCGGATCAAATCATTACCATATCGGGACAACATACTATGGGTATTTATAATTTCAATGATACACATGTATTATATTACATCATCTGGTAGAAGCCAACATCTTTTATTGGGACTAGTAATTCAGTGGTATCTGTGCAGTGGATCAAGTCCATTGAAAATATATTTTGGGCATTAATATGTAATGAAAATGAAAAGGTGGTACTGGAAGTATATTACCTCAAGGGTGATTCTTATCAGTGGTGGTCCTTGATCCAGATAACTATGGTTTAAGAGGAAATAGAATAAATGGAATAGAGAACATTTAAATAAATGATTATTGATAAATATTTCCCTAATGGACAATGAACTAAAACGAAGAGGAAATAACATATCCTAAAGAATATGTAAGAAGAGAGTTTTGTAAAATATAATGCTACATTTAGAAGATTATCTAGGTATGTTGTATATTATGTACATGATTTGGAATAAAAGGTGGATCATTTCACTGAAAGTCATAAGAAATGTATTCTAAGGGCACTCACATCTCAAATTTTTTCATCATATGATGCAATTTTATTAAGTTGCATCAAAATAGAGGAATAATTATCTAAATCAAATTTGTTTAGTGGAAACCACGATAAGAAGCAGTACACTGGTAACCCTAGAAAAGGTAAATCAGCAAAGAATAATAAAGGAACAAAACATTTCTTATTATGTGAGAACTGTAGAAAGAATCATCTTAGAAACTGCATGAAAGGAATGGGAGTCTTCTATAATTGTGGAGAAAAAGTTCATCGATCTAATGAATGAGAGGGGAAAAAATGAGTCAATATTGGAAAATGAAACAATTTTTGAGAGATGGGACACTTTGAAAATCAGTGTTCTAAGCACCAAGGAAACATTCCTTAGGAAAGTCCACAAGAGAAAGGGTATTCTTATGGGATTACAAAAACAGAGGCTGATGTTTCTAATGATGTTGTGGTAGGTACATTTATAGTTTCCTAAAAAATACCTAATTCTTTATTCGATTCCTGATCATTTCATTCCTTTATATCTTCCATGTTTTCTATGAAAATTATATATTTACAATTTTATTTAATAATGGATTTGTCGGTAAAAACTCATAAGGGTAGTATCATTGCAAAAAAGTTTTTTCAGTCAGTCCCCTTTGTGACACATAAGCATACTTTAGTTACTAACTTTATCAATATACTTATGATTTAATTTAACATAATTCATGATATGAATTAAATTTCAAATTATGATGTGAAAATATATTTCAAGAAGAAGGAAGTTACAATTTTTGAGAATGATGTAGAATTACTTATCTTCAGAGTAGAAACATCATCATTTGGATCTTATCCAGATCCACCTTCAGTAGCTCTTCAAAATTAAATTATTGGCTATGAATAGAAACCATCATCAATGGATATTAAAATTAATGATATACCTTTTGAGCAATAATACCTTGATGTTTTTCTAGAGGATTTTCATGGATATCTTATAGATATGGATGTTGAGTTCTCTATTGATTTAATTCCTGATGAAAGAACTATATCAAAGACTCCTTATAAAATTTCCAAACTACATTTATTATAACTTAAGAAACAAGAAGAGGAATTGAGTGATAAATGATTTATCAACCCCAGTATTTCTCCACTGGTTCCCCATGTTCCCTTTCTCAAGAAAAAATATGGATCTATGAGGATGTGAATTGACTACAAGGAGATCGATGCCATTGTAATAAAGAAGAAGTATATTATTCCTCAAACTGGTGATTTATTTGATCAACATCATGGTACCGAATATTTTTCAATGATTGAACTTTGACCTGGATACCAGTAGCTACATGTGAGAAAGGAAGATATTCAAAAGACAACATTTCAAACTAGGTATGAGAATTACTAGTTTACAGTAATGCATTTTGGACTTACTAATGTACCCATTGTTTTCATTGATCTAATGAATATAGTTTGGAAGGAATATCTTGATGAATTTTTATGATATTTATCGATTATATCCTTCTATACTCCAAAATTTACAAATACCATGATAATCACTTGAAGATTATTTTGAGAACTCATAGAAGAAATGAATTATATGGGATGTTTAGCAAGCGTGAATTTTGACTTCAATAAATTTCTTTTCTTTTCCATATTTTCTATGTTGATGGAATCATTATTGACCATATGAAGACAATGGATGTACAATAATGACCCATTCAAAGGAAACTAACTGAATTATGTAGTCTTATTTGGATTAGCATGTTACAATTAGTGTTTTATTCATAATTTTCCCCGATTGGCTAACCAGCTAACCATGCTCTCATGTAAAGGGGTTAAGTATGTATAGATGAAAGAATTTAAAGAATGTGTCGATGAATTGACAAGAATATTAGTCAATGCTCTAATTTTTACAATTCCATATGAAAATGATGGATTTGTGATAAACAATTATGCATAAAAAATTGACTATGTTGCATCCTTTTGTAAAATGATAGAAGTACTGATTAGGCATCAAGACAGTTGAAGACTCCATAAAAAAATTATCCAAATCATGATCTTGAGATAGAAGGTGTAATCTTTTCTCTGAAAATATGGACTCATTATCTCTACCATGAAAGATGTGATATATATATACAGATCACATGAGTTTGAAATATATTTTTTCATAGAAAGAAATCAACATGAAGAAACTGATATGTCTTGAGTTACTAAAATATTATTATTGTTTAATACAAAAAAACCCCGGAAAGGAAAATAAGGTGAAGATGCATTTAGCAGAAAAGATCATGGAATTCTAACCCAAATTTGGATTGAGAGAGATCATATAATCATGGATTTTCTATATATGGACATGGGAATTGTTAAGGACGGGTAAACATATTTCCTTTTTCAAATGATTTCTAAACCATATTTACTAGAGAAGGTAAAAATATATAAACCTGATGATGATAATATACAAAAAACAATTAAAGCAATTAATGAATGATGATTGGCAGACATCATGTATGAGGATGGAGTTATGAAATTTTGGAAGAGGTTATGTGTTCCATTAGTACATGAGTTAAAAAAGAAAATATTAGATGATTCTCATAGATAAAATTTCTCTTTACACTATGGTTTCAAAAATATGTATAGAGATCTGAATGAACATTTTTGATTGGATAACATGAAGAGAGAAATTTCTGAATATGTGTCAATGTGTCTACTTTGTCAACTAGTGATGGATGAGAGGCAACACTCAAGAGGGGTCATTAAACCTTTGCCTATTCATATGTGGATGTGGGATGAAATTACGATAGGCTTTATCATAGGACTACCAAGGAATCCAAGATGGAATGATTCAATATAGTCAATTGTTGATGGTCAAAAAAATCAAAGCATTTTCTTTCTATAGGAGAGGATTTATAGCTTGAGATTTTAGAGACTCTAAATTAATGATGTTTTAATACTTCACTATTCACCTTTATCAATTGTGTATGATTGAGATCCCTTGTTTACATCAAAATTATGGAAAATTTTATAGAATTCCTTTGATACTATGCTTTATATGAGTACTTATTATCACACTCAAACTGAAGGACATTCATAAATACCTATTCCTGCATTGAAATATATTTTGATATTATGGAAACTTGACATTCAAGGCACATGATATTTGTACTAAACATTGGTGGAATTTTCATAGAATAATATTTTCTATTGTTGTATTAAAATTGCTCCATATAAATCATTATAATGTAAGAGGTGTCGAACTCCAACTTGTTGGGATGAAGTTGGCAAGATGAAACTTATAGTCCCATAACTTATCGAAGAGACAACTACATAGGTAAAGAAAATTTAGGCGCATATTGAAGTATCCCAATGTTTGAAAAATAATTATTCTTACAACTAAATAATTGATTTGGAATTTCATATAGGGGATCATGCCTTTCTTAATGTATCTCAGGTGAAGGGTGTCTTATGGTTCTCTTAGATAGGGAAACTGATCCCCACGTACATCGGACCATTTGAAACGTTGGAAATAATTGTAGTTACATCCTTCCATTTAAAAATGCCACCAAGTATCTCCAATTTTTATAATGTGTTCTACATGTCACTGTTAAAAAAATTCAATCAAGACCCAACACAAGTTCTCACTTATGATGAAATAGATCAAGAACCTGATTTGTCTTACTATGAAGATCTTATCGAGATTATTGACTCCAAATACCAAGTATTGAGAAATCATATGACTCTGGTGGTAAAGTTTCATTGGATAAACCATAAAATTGAGGATGTAACATGCGAACATGAGGATGTTATGATGAAAAAACACCCACATATTTTTATAAGTATTAATACAAGAGAAATTTCGAGGATGAAATTTCTGAAGGTGGGAAGAATAAAAAACCCCAAACATTTTAGGGTATGTTTCAATTAAATATATTCAATTCATTTGATATACTATATTGCATTAAGCACTGAATATCTAGGAGATGTCCCTTTTTATTTAAATGAGATAGTCAAAACCTAGCCATTGAACTTATATTTTTTACATACATGTTCTATATTTCAAAAAACTGACATACACGGTTGCGATGAGGGTGATATTGAGAGTTTGATAGAATCAAATTAATTTTTGGAGAATCGTAACATACCATTATGAATAGTAACACACTAATTTGAATAGTAACCTACCATTTTGAATAGTAATATGACCCTTATGAATGGAATCTTTACCCATGAATGTAATAAAAAAATTTGGGAACTTTAAATCCGATGAAGAATATTTTATGTCTTGGTATTTTTTTATTAAATGATGATTTTTATTAAATGTAAAATTTCCCACATATATAGAATTATATTTGAAATATGGAGTTCATTTTAGGGATTCTACAGGTCGAAAAATGGTTAGGGTGATTTCTTTGGATTTTCTTTGAAATAATTGAATTTTTGGTGAATTGTAAAATATGGTAATTATAGTATAAATATATTATGAGATAAATTAATTATTCCTTGCATCATCACTAATGTAAGAAACCATTAGTTCAAACTTATATGCAATTATTACTATTTTTTCATGTAATCATCACTATTTATTGTCGTAGAGAATAATAATAAATTAATGATTAAAATATTAAGAAAAACCACCTAGCCTTCACTATATATACAACCCATAGAACTCTCATTTATTCACAATGCTAATGATTCATGCCTTAGAAAAATTATACTCAAATCACTCCCTAAGATACACCCCCACATCTAAAATATCATGTTATCCTCATAGGAAAAAATCCTCTCCTCTAAAGAGGCACTCAATGGAATATAGATTCAAGTGTTAAATTCCACTTTTCAATTATTTTGTTTTCCTTTCATGTTCCTTTATTATATTTTATATTCTAACATCTTCTCATCCAAATTCTAAAAAAATACAGTACCATATAACTACTCAAATCTTTTATTATAATGTAATATTTCATCATCCTCTATTCTTTTCCCTCCTTTTATACTATAAATGAAAACACCGTCCAAGATGTGTTAATTATCACATTGAAAGAAGATGAGTTTCCAATTTTAATTAATATCATAAATACTAGTCATTTATCCTATACAATGGTTGAAATAGATCATGATATATAATTATTTTAAATTATGTAATGTTCTGTAATCCTTGAACACTCATAATATAAAAAAATACAAAACAAGTTCATTAAGCACAAATCTGCCAAGTTAATCCAAGCGTTTATCATTAACATTTATCTAATGATCCATCCTCATGGTGTATAAAAAATAATAATTATAAGATAATTTATAAATCTTAAATTTCACTAATAAAACATATTAACAATTCTGGATGTCTAACCACATTTCAAACAATCTTTATTTCATGAATACAAGTAAACCGATCATGAAAACCAATAAAGAAAATGATTCCAAAACAATATAATCGGGCCTCTTAAACCCTTAAAAATGGTCATAAATGAACATAATAAGGTTATAATAAAAAATGAAATGATTAGGAGGTTCATGTGTTATTAATTAATGAAGCTAAATTTGGTTATTCAGGCCATTAAGATCAATCGAAGAACACATTCAGTCATAAGGTAAGGTGTCATTCATCTCACTTCTATTTCTATGATATTTCCATTATTCAGCACTTATTTCTTGAATGTGGGGTATTTTTACAGAAATTTGTTTTATAATATGATGATCTTATTTATACTCATAGTATACAATGATTAACTTGATGATTATTAACTCGATTGATTAAAATATTGTAAGAGACATTGTTTTGGTTTTCATTTCATTGTGATTTACTTGTTTTTGTGAACTTAATCCTAAATATGTGGTGTAACTACTACCAGATTGAGGTCATTTTGAATTTTATATTTTATTTATATTTTATATCCATATTCTTGGTACATTTATATGTTTATTGTCTGAGTAGTATACCATTTGACATATGGGGTTTATATGGAATGTTTCTTTAACTATGGGAATATTAATCAATCGACATCATCCACTCAATATGGATATTAAAAAGGAATATTGATATTGTATTATATATTTTTATAATGAATTATTTGGACTGGAAGGGATATAATGGGTCTTCTATATCCCCTTGATGGATTGACCAGTCTCATGATACAAATCAATTTGTGATAAATCCTTCGAGTTTGTTTCGAACAATCAGTCGGGTTTCTACCCATAGAAATAAAATGTCTCAATAATATAATTGTTAATGTTCTAGAAGCATGACATCCAAATAATCATCATTATCATTATTCAGTATTCATTAGTTACTATCCATGAGGTTTTCACTAATACAAAATCTATGGATTAATTTTTATTCTCATCTTATTGTTGGAAATTTTATTCATTTATTCATCATTAATTATTAGTTATGTCTAATTTATTTTGATTCACATATTATTGTTTCATTATTCGACTATATTTAACCAATTCTGATCATTTTATCTCACCCTTATTATATTTCCATTCCTCAGGTTATGAAGAAGGGAACCTTGAATAATCATTTAATGAGGTAGTTTATTTTAGTGTATTATGTATCATGTTGTATTTTCTATCTTGAAAAATGTACTTTAGATATCATGTATATAATATAGTCTTCAAAAATTGCAAAACTAATTGGTCCTTTAAGATTTATTTCATAAAATTATTCAAATATAATGAAATAATGCACTGGATTTGTGCTTCAGGGTTCGGGGCATTACAATATCTCCATCTCTGATAGTATTTATAAATGAACTAATAGGCCATATTTTTAGGTATTTTTTATATTTAATCTATTTTTTATCATTCTGTATTATAACTATGGCCATTACTGGATTAGTTTCTCTCTACTATAATAAGGTAGGTGGGTCATACAATTTGACTAAATGTCTCTCCCATTTAAAAATTCTTCCATTGTGCCTCACACTATAATCTCTGTGTGTTGCCTTGAAATTATGAAATTTGATAAATTACTTGTGGAAATTAAAACCTAGAACATTCATGATACATATAAACTGTACTGATAGTTGGGACCTTATCAAGGATCACCGCATTGGATGATTCATTATTTTCATGATCCATTAAAACTAAAACATGTGTTGGATCGATGTTTAAAATGGAATTTTGTTAAGTTATAGTAAATTAATAATTGTTATTTAGTGTGATTTTTACCATTGACAGGGATCTTCCTTATTTATGTAATCATGATTAGATTTTAATATTTTCCATACAAAACTTTTCGATTTATAAATGAAAAGGGTTATATTTTATTTAAACTGACTTTTAAGTAAGAATGGATTAACATATGTATTGCAATTATTTATAAAAATGGTTCGAATTTATTATGGATGATTTTCATAATAAGTGTATTCAGATATGGGAAATAATTGTCTTCCCAAGGTAAGGCCTTTGGTACTCATAACATACCACAAAGGTTCATTGAGCTTGTTTCCATGGGAGATCCTCACTTTTAAATATGATCATGGTATTATTAGTACATGAATGACATTATGTAGTACATATTATTCATTATAATTTTATTGAAATTTGAATGAATTATATTGTTTGAATGGATGAATCATGATATCTTTAGGTACACGATTCCATAGATCCTTTCCTTGGGTTGTAGTCATTCTCAGAACAAGATTTTGTTTGGATGTACTATGTGGATTTGGATAAATACATATGTCCAGTGAAATTCAAATTATATTCCCCTTGAAATACACTTGAACCATTTTTTCTAGGATATATGGATATTATTGTGAGATGGCTCAACCATATATGGTAAATAACACATTGGATTCACCCCGGGTCCCCTATTATTATTTCTATTATATGTTCAATATTTTCATATTCTGGGGCCCTGTCTTTTTACAAGTTATCTATTCAGATTCATATGATATTTCTTAAAAAGGTGTGGATGGATGAGAATTCTATGAGGTTCCCAAGACAAAAATGGTTATTATTTCAGTTATATACCCATATGATGATCACTTTATTGAATATTTATATATTTTTTCCCAAATATAATATTTTTTAAAGAAACCATTGATGGTGTCTAATAGAGTTTTACTCACACCCATTTTGGGCCACTGATTGTTACCTAGACATTCTTATTTATTATATGCCAAGATAAAGGAAAAGGATTAGATTTGGATGTTTGATTCATGTAATAGGATTGAGTTTGATATTAAAGGAGCAATTTTAAATTTGGGGGTCTTTTGGAGTTTTTAATTTGGATCTTTTGAGTATTTTTGTATAGAATAAATGTGGTGTAATACATCAAATATTTGTATAGTTTATTGATTTCATCTTCCTTTATATATAACATGGATATTTCCATTATAATTTTTTTTATTAGATATGTTAGTTTACATAATCTTGTAATATTTTTATTTCCTCCTCCACTTTTGTGTTATATACCTTCTAAAATTATGTGAAACTGTGACACAAGGTCATAATCTCCCCACAACCTCACCCTACTCACTGCTTTTCAACACCCACATGCAAATGGGGATGAATTCTTGAGGACATATGACCAACTGAGTTTGGTTAATTATGATTTAAATGGTTGTAGGATGAAATAAATATTACTTTCATTATGTTTTTAAAAAATAACAATATTTTTTAAGAAAATAATATTTTGAAAACATATAATGAATTTACATAACTATAAGTACATTTTTTTCAATGTGTATTATTTATATAATTTTTTAATTAATATCTAATATATATTTATTCTTATTCATAAATCCATATTTAATGTATAGGTTATTTAAGTCATGTTTAAATATTAATATTAATAGAATATCTTGGTCTATTAAAACAAATTTTTCCCGGAAATATATTCTATCAAAGAAATTTAATTTTTTATGAAAAAAATTATTTCATAAAATATATGGGTGATACATTATACCTTCCATAAAATGATTTTCCCCCCATATATTTTCACATTAATAAAATAATTCTGAGACATCTTATTTATCATATTCGTAGGTTCATTGGAAACATCTTCATATTGGTGGTTTCTCCAAAAGTCATTAGAAAGGTGAGTGGTCTTGTTATATATAAAATTCACTGTAAAATCTAGAATATTTATCGATTTTCTTATAAGAAAGAATTTTCACTAGGTGTATGACATCTTCATTCAATACATGTGATGGATCATGTTTTTTATTCATCACAGGATATATATAGAACACATCAAGGAATTGAGAGAGGTTCGAGGGATGTTATAATAATAAGATACCATACCAATATGGTAAATAATTTCAATATAGTTGATATACCTAAGGAATATCTTATCATTATTCCCAAATATCATAACCTTCTTCAATAGGTAAATTCATTGAAAAAATGTCTCACAAACTTGAAACTCCTTATCAAACAAAAAAAATTTATCATAATTTTTTTTAAACCAACCTCCCTGGATAGGCTATTGAATTGGTCTAGCCTTCTGTTCAAATTCTTTGTAAAGCACATGTCCCAATAGATTTATTTATCTAATTTCATCCAATTACATCGGAATTATAAACATCTTTCCATAGTGGGATTCATAAGGAGCCACATGAATGCTCGAGTGAATGATTTTTTTTATGGAAACACATCAAGGGGATCGTGTTGATCCCAACCAAATTTGAATTCCATATAATAAGATATCTAAATAACCTATAGGGTTTTAATTATTCTCATATATTGACCACCATTTGTAGTATGATACATAGTGATGAAACTCTATTCCATAACCGAATCATGGAGAATACATTACAAAAACGTTTAAGTAAAACTTGGATCTTGATTAGACTAAATTGAATTTTCTAATACATAAAACTGTACTATCTCCTTAATGTATATTATTGAAATTTGATCTATATTGATATCTTATTTTATAAAAATGACATTTGGCAAATTCTTATGTATGTCAACTAATACTATATAGCATTTTACTCATTATATTTTTTGGGGATTTTAAAGATAAAATCCATAGAAATCTTTTACCATTTCAGTTCTAGTATGGATAATGGTTATAACACCCCCTTATTCTTTTATTTCCCAACATTTACTTGATAAAATTTCAAGAACTGAGATATGAACAGTGTGATATATCTCTTCTCGTCATCCTAGTATAATTTCTCTTCCATATCTATATATATATTTTTAATTTCAAGAATAATATTGAAGGATGAACTATGAGTCTCCTCTAACAGCCCTATATTAATATCAGGTATGGATGAAACACATACATGGTTTTTAAACCTCATCATTCAAAAACAATATTGGTTGAAATAATGATCATTCTAACCTTTAGTTTATTTTAAAAATAATCATTCTACACATCATTCATCCTCAAATGCAAAAATGGTTGATCACTTATTTGAGAGAGATAATATTTCTCCTTTTCCTTGAATATTTTAAGATCCATCATTTGAAAATGAAAAAATATAAGATATTCTATGATACATATCGTGTATAAGCTAGTATGATCCTTTGAAATAAAAACATTTTCCACCTTGTTCTCCTTCCCTAGGTGGTACTGTATTGAGAATTCATAGTCATTAATCAACTTAAACCATTTTCATTAGAACATATTTAACTCATTCTCTGTGAATATATATAATAAGATCTTTTCATTATATTATATTTAATTATTTTCACTATAAATATTACTCTCCCATATCATTAATGAAATAATTACCATAATTAATTCCTAATCATGAGTATGTTAATTTTTCGCATGAACCATCAACTATCGCGAGATATAAGATATCACCATATCATACAACATAACAACACACCCCAATCCCTTATTCAATTCAATGATATGGATTTAACACCCTTTTCCAATATAGGAAAATGTAAGATCATGTGAGTTGATCAATATTACCCTCAATTCGTTGAAATTTTCCACACATACATTTATTCATAGTAACATGGCTCCCTTATAAGTTAATTTAGTGAGTGTATAAGATAGTGACAGGAAATTCAAAAAAACTGTCAATAATATATTTCTACAATAGGAAAACTATGGATCTGAGTTACCATGGCTATTCTAAGGCAATGTTAAATTTCGTGAATATTTAATGGACCCACTGATATATCCTCGCCTTAGATTATATAAACAAAAAAGTAATCCTTTATTATACAATGTTCATTATTTGAATATTTTAACATAGTTTATCCATCTTTATGTTATTCAAAAAAAATTATCTAGTGACATTATTTCTCATACATTCCTGTTAAATAGATAACAAGATTTCCTATAAATACAATAATAAACATATCAAGGTAATCTTAAAATACTAACTTCATTAAAGGAACTAATATAGAGTGGTAATATATAAAACAAAATGGAATAACTATGTTTTTATAGGGCCTATACCTTTTATAGAAATATATTTAGGGTATTACTCTTTAATTTCCCTCAATATATGATATCTAGAATTATGGTAAAACTTGGAAATATATTGAGATCAATATATTTCATCAAATAATTCATCTATATAGAGTAGATGACACTTATTATTTATTGTGATCTTGTTTATTTTGTTAAAATTAATACAGATCCACATAAATCTATATATCTTCTTAACTAAAAAACCGGTAAACTCTAAGGAGGGACTCTTTATTGAATGAATCATTTTTAATGTTTCCCTTGGGTTTTCTTCTTCAATTCTAGATATTCAATCAATTCAATACATAGGGGGTCATTGAAAAATATGCGACATCAGGAATGAGTTCTATTGAAAACTCAAAGAAGAAATATGATGGAAGACAAGTAAAATATTACTAAAATACATAAAAAATCCTACATAATAGGTAAATCATTGATTTTGAGTATATCCCATACAATACGATAAAAACTCCCCTTTTGTATAGGAATTAAAACCCCAACAATTAATGTGATTTCCATTGGATGTTCATGTTTATTATCTTATTGAGATATGGTCATAGGTTAGTTATGAATATCATATGTAAAATCCCTTATTCCAAAATTTAAGTGGGATTTAGGTAGATAAATCTTATCCATGCCTAATATATCATCAAATTGAACAAGATGGAATGTAATGATATTTTTAGGAAGTATATTCCTACAAACATGAACTATAGCTGAATCATATTCATGATATTAAATCATCATACCATTAGAGGTATTCACTACTAATTCAACATCTAACTATTGAAGATAACAATGAGAATACCTAGATACTTTTCTGATAAATAAGAACTCATTTAACTAATCTCAAATAGTATAATTAAATTATTTTGTATACCTATTACCACCTGAACATTATCATTTTATTTTTAATCCAACACTATAACAAAAATGTTTATAATGACCATATTAAATAATTAATCAGAGTGATAAATCATGAAAAATAGTTCATATGATGTCAAAATCATAACACCTTCTTTTCAATATATGAAACCATAGGTTTAAACTTGGCCATCCATGATTATCATAAATTGAAATCCTACTAGATTGTTTTTATAGAGTGTGTGAATTTCTAAAATATATCCCATTATAGTGTAAAAATTGTATTGTAGTATGGTCCATTTTCATACACTATGTGACGATCAAGTCCTTAACAATGCACCCTTTTATGAGTTATTACACCTAGGTAAACTTATTCTATATCCACATACATTTATATCATCCATATAAGAATGTATCTTCTGGGTAACCACATGATATATCACTCACCAAATTATATGATATTTTCATATACGTTAACATATACCTAGAATTATAAATAGAAATATCCCTCGAGTTATAACTAATATTTTCTCAACATTGTTTCCAAAGTTTTACAATAATATTCCTCTAATACTAACTATATTGAAACAATACTTTCATATATTGATGTTACGTCATAATATATTAATATTCAATACATTTAAAAAATAAAATTTCAAGGTTTATAAAGGATCAGAGTATTGGAGACTAGCTAAACAGGCTTATTATTTCATGAATGATATTCAATATCTCCCATAATGATATTACCATTCAGCACTTTTCATAGACAAACCCTAAGATATGTTTTCTTAATAACATAGGGAAATGAAATATATGTATATGTGAGCTTAGACAATCAGTAAGGGTAAATATGGAAGATATCAATGGATGGTCATATGAAATCATGAGATAGGAATAAGGGTATGAGATTATAAATATTACATTAAAAGTTCATTAAAATCTATTATGGATCATAATCATGATAAATGGACTATAAAAAGATCATTTCAAAGTACATGAACCATAATAGTGAAAGATCACTACAAAAAAATCATGAACCATATGTTCATGTCAAAGATGTGTGTCACCATCACAAGTATATAATACCATTAATATATCATGGTTAACAAATGAGATAGTCAAATCATAATATATTAAGAATCAAAACCTCTTTACCATTTCATAATAGATTAAGAATTCTCACATATTTCCCATAGTTGATCAGGCACATCTTTATATTTCTCAACATTATCACGTGAGATATAAATCATTTACCATTGAATTTGATGGTGATATAAGTACCAAACATCAATAATCCATATATTTGTTTGAAAAATGGTCATAAAAAAACCACCATACCACAACCCATGAAAAATGAAAATGGGTTTTATAAACCATTCATTATAGTATAGACTGAGGAAAATAAATAGGTTTAATAATCATTTCATATATTCTTTATTTCATAACTAGTTGAAGGGGAATGAGTTTCATAAAAATAATCTTTTCATATTCATAATCATATATGATAAAACTATGTAATAACTATGATACATTAGGATCATAACCCTAGTATAACCTAAACAACACTAAATGTTATTTTTTTTATATTTATATAAATTCAATAAAATATCATTTGAAAAATATTGAAAAAATTATAATTTTCATTTAAAATAACTACAATAATATAAATATATAAAAAATATTAATGAAAAAATATTGTTTTATATAAATAATGATAATTGTTATATGAATCTTCAAATAAATCAATACCGTTGATGGTAGAAAATTTTCTTCATGCTGTACATGTTAAAATGATGATTTCTTTAACATTTTCCATAAAAACTTAAGATGTACTTATTCAAAAAACATTCAAAAGGATAATTTTAAACAAATCAATAATAGTAAAAAAGGGTAAAAATTAGATTAAAAATAATTATAGAATAGTAAAAACATTATTCTATTTAAAAAAACAATGATATGGATGAAAAAATGTTTTCTGATTAAATAGATAAATAAAGACATCTTTATATAAATATATTAATTTAAAATATAGAGATCTTAAGGAGATGAAAATGAATGGAAAATATATATTTTAATTAAATAACAATAGGATAATAAAACTCATGAGTTTTTTATAGATATATCTTAAGGTTTCATAATCTAAAAGTTATTCCTAAACAATTTTGATAAAAATGATATTGTATAATTAAAACCCTTACCACTTGGGTATGTTTTATATCTTAATAAAATTAAATTAAGAACATTATATGGGTATTTAAAAACAAGTACTTAATTATAATAATACTAAATTTCATTCGAGGACATTACATACACCACACACAAAGAAATAAGTGATGTATAAGGTATGTTTCCAACAAAATTAAAAATGATGGGTGAATCCCTTACCTTTAATCTTGACTACGATAAAAATCTATTGATACTCCTATTTAATAAAATTAGATTTATTATAAATCTATTACATAAGCATAATATAAGGCCCCATCCTTAATCAATATATAATATTATGTTTTAATCAATAATTTATTTCCTTCACATTAATGATCTTTTCATGTTTAGTGTTTTAGATAATTAGGCCATAACTATTACATAACAACTCAAATATTACGAGTTAAACACTTCTACTCACCATCAATTTAAACTAAAGATAATACTCTATAATACAAAACATGATTTTTTTCATGAAAAAAATATTCCTAAAATTCATATTTATTTCTTCCTTCCACATACCCATCCTTATACCCTATGAAAAAAATTTCAAAAACATAGGATGAGAATAGAAATCGTAGTAAGGGATTAAAAATAAGGAATGAAACTGTTTTTCCCTGAGTATTATAAAATCATGAAATTTTATTCACACAATCATATTTTTCACCCATAAAACATAACCTCATTAGAATAACCCATAAAATACTAATATTGAAGAAAATTTTATCAATCATAATTCATAAAGGTAACTTGTGGCATCTATATCATACTTACATTGAATTTATCAAAGCTATATTGGGAGTATGCATCATGGTGAAATTTGGAATACCCATCACTGTTTATTCCCTAAATATCTTAACAGAAATGATGTTGTTTACCAATATATAATTACCCAATTCATTGTAGAGAAATCACAGATTCAACCACCCTCAGTTTATCACAAAACCACCTGTATACATACAAAATGCCTAAGAACCATAAAATAATCATAAGAAATTAAGATTCATAAAAAGAAAAATAATAATTCCATTTTGAAATGAAAAATATCCTTTTATGATATTGAAATAATCCATCCCTTATCATGTCACGAACCGTCCACGGGGCCTGTGCCGTGACTACCCCAAGACAGCCTTCCATAGGCTAGGGGCTGGCGACTAGCACCAAGGAGTAAATCCCAACAAAAGGGAAGGCATTGCCCTTTGAAAAGTAAACAAGCACCACAGAGTAAGAAAGCGGAAAAGTAAACACTAAGTAAAAACTGTAACAAAATGTGCTAAAAGTAAAAGGGGCTGGAAATACAAGCCCAACTATAAAGTACAACTGAAATGGAAAAACAGCAACTGAAAAGAAAAGTCGCAGCGTCGAGCTGTCCTCTGAAGGTCCCACATGAAGGGTGGGTACAGATAGCCTCCACAGCTCCTCGGTCTAGCTGTCCGCTCTGAGTTTGTCCCGCCCAGTGGTCCACCTCCAGGTACCGTCCTGCTCTGCATGCCTCCACCACGATCAGCATTGTCCGTCGTCTGCAACCAACACAACGAAGTGCGAGCATAGCCCGTGCAGGGGTGAGTATAAGCGACTCAGTAGGGACCCCGAGACCCCCGAATGTCTCCTGAAATCCACAAAGGATAATCCACAAAGGAAAGATACAATAACGAAGTAACAACCGACACTGCTTAGGTATATGCCCATACATATACCTAAGTCATCAATTCCCGTTCGGATCCAACGTCCGAGCCCAAGAATAACCCAGTCCACACAGGAAAGAAAAAACGTATACCCACACAGGATAGCACAACACAATCCACAAATGAGAGTAAACAGTAATCCACATAGGATAGTTCAACACAATCCACAAAGGAGAGTAAACAATAAATCCACATAGGATAGTTCAACACAATCCACAAAGAAGAGTAAACAGAATTCAGCTCACATAGGTATACTTCTTCGAATGACGATAAAGATGATCACTGATCCATCTAAGTCGTCGGACCCACAAATGATCGATAGGTAACTAACCGCCGCAATGACCCACACAAGATCGGGCCCACACAGGACCTGTAGGCACTGGCTCACACAGAACCGCTGATCGCTGACCCACACATGATCGAACCCACACAGGATCAGGCCCACACAGGACCTGTAGCACTGACCCACGTAGGATCGCTGAGTGCAGTAGTCGTCGCAGTCCACTGAGGATCTCTGCACAGTCGTCGTCGTAGTCCACTGAGGATCTCTGCACAGTCGTCGCTGTCGAAGTAGCAGTCGCAGCCAGCACTAGGGTTCCCGCACACAGCAAGCTCATTCGGGAGGGTCCGCTCCACGAGCCGAGAGGCTGATACATCAACTGACACAATCTCCGAAGTTTATGTATCCAAAAGTTCCGTATCGTCAACAGGAACTCAACATTGCAGACGGCGCGTTAATCAGACTCCCGGTCTGAGAGTTATTGGTTTTTTTGTCCCAGGGGCCCGGTTGGTTTTTAAGGAAAAACAAACCCGACCATACTCCACATGCGTCCAAACATCGGGCGGAGTGAGCCAAAAGATCCCTCTCACTTAGAGGAATTCAACAATGCCGACGGCACGTCAATCGGACTTCCGTGGCTCAAGATATGAGCGTTTCCGCTCCGAAGGCCCGGTTGGTTTCGTGTACGAACCAACCCGGCCGAACTCAAAGTGTTCTGAAACCTTCAATGTGATATACCGAAATGACCGTCTCGATCCAAGGATCGCGTTTCCGCTGATGGCGCATCGTTCGGAGGCCCGTAGCTCATGTTACGTGCATTTGACCGAAAACGGTCCGAAGACGGGGGGTCCGGGCCCGGGCCGACCCGGCCCGACCCCCCTGGGTCGGCCGCACCGGGTTGACCCGACCCGGTCCGGGCGCGGCCCAGCCGGTCGGCCTCGCCTGGCTCGGCTCGGCCGAGCGGCCGAGCAGCTGGACGCCGCGGGGTGCCACCCCGCGGCTTGAAGGTGTCGCGGCCCGCCACGTGGGGCCGCGCTGGATCAAAGGACGCGGCTTTGCCGCGTCCGAGTGCGCCGGACCCGCGCGGCCGCAGGTCCGTGGGTGCCGCCGCCGCGGCTTCAGCGGCGGCGGCCCTGTCTGGCGGTGAGCCGGGGCGCCGCCTCCCCCATCTGCCGGCACCGCCGCGCCGTCGACCCGCGCCGCCGGCGGCTTCCGCGGGCCACCGGAGTCGCTCCGGTGGTCCGATTCCATTCCCGTCTACGCCACTTCTCCTCCCAGGACTCGTTCTTCACTACGGAACCATCAAACTTCCATTACGGCACGTTCCGTCGTCGCCCGTCAAATCCGCACAACAACGAAGAACGGCGGAGGGTTGTCGGGCAGTGTTCATTTGGCCCGCACCCTCCGCGTTAGAGATAAATAACGGGAGAAATATATTAATCACATGAATCAACAATTTTAATGGATTAAAATTGTTCTTATTGTCCGGGTTCTTCACTTTTAAAAGAAACGATCACGGGAAAAAGGAATTATTCACAACAACCCCTACCTCGTAGTCATCGTTGTACGCACGTTCTTTGCAGATTTGTTCGGCGCGGAAGGAGGGGACCGTCGCGTCGTTCCGGAAGGGAGTCGAGTTGTCACGGAATCCGGCGTTGAGTCGGCGAACACAACGGACCAAGAAACAATAGATTTAATTTAATTATATAAAATTAAATATGTGTTCTGTAAAAAAAAACACAAGGGAGATTTAAGAGAATCCCGAAGCCTCTTACCTCAAACAGCTGATCTAAGATTTCATTGTGGAGGAAGAGACGTCGCAGAAGAGCGTTTCAGGAAGGGAACGTTGGCGTCGCGGAACACGGAGTCGCGTCGTCGATTTCCATGGGTTCGGTGTTCTTCGTCGGAGGTCGGCGTTCTTCGCGTTCTTCACATTCTTCGCGTTCTTCGCGAAGGAGGATGAAGGCTTAAGAACTCTGACAAAACCTCTCAACGAGTAATCCTCCAAAAAGTCTTGTTGGTATTATTTTATTATTACACCAACAAACGAAAAAGGTAAGTAACGACCCATCAATTCTTTTAATTAATTCAATGAAAGAAACCGCCCATTTAATTCATGAAATAAACCGCCCAATTAAATGGTGCGTTAAGGATTATAGAAAACGCGTCAGTTGACTTTCATAATGACGGGTTTTCGCGGGTACGTTACTTAGCGGAAAGAAACGGCGGGGCTCGTGCGGGCCCCACCTCACAAATATCCTACCAAAGGGGTAGGATATTTTTGGATAGCACTCTATCTGTTTTAACTCAATTTAAGTTTCTTTCAAGTGGCTTCAAGTAGCTTAAGTGAAATAAAATAAAGTTTGTCAAACAAATTATTTTATTTCTAAACTTTAAGCCCAAAAATTTAAAACCACACCCGAGAAAACGCAACTCCGGAAGTGGCTTTTCTAAGCAAATACCGGCACTGTGATTTCATCGGTGCCCTCAGAATTCGATTCCGGGCACCGGTTCAAAAGATAGAAAAACCCGCTCGTCCGTTCACTGAACGTACCCGAGCCAAAATTCGGAAAATGATTCTGGGCACACCGGGCCTCTGAATCAGGTGCCTTCAGAAACTGCGTTCTTCTAAAATTCCAAAAAAAATTAAGAAAAAAATTTCCTTGAAATTTATGGGTCATTACATTACTCACAGCTCAGGGCTTTACGTCCCCGTAAAGATACATCAAAAACTAGGGAAACAAATGTGGGTACTGAGCACGCATCTGAGCCTCCCGCTCCCATGTGCTCTCCTGGAGGTTCCCGTGCTACCATCTGATTCGCACAAGAGGAATCGATCGCCCACGTAGGACCTGATCCTGTCGATCCTCTATCTCCACCGGGACCTCCGCAAAAGTCACCCCATCATCCACGTCTAGCTCCCCATAGTCAATGATATGCATCAGGTCATGCACGTATCTCCTCAGCTGAGATATGTGGAAGACGTCATGCACCCGGTGCAACTGAGGTGGTAGAGCCAGGCGATAAGCCACCTCGCCAATCCTGCTGAGGACCGGGAAAGGTCCGATGAAGCGTGGAGACAACTTGCCGCCTCGGTCAAATCTCCGCAAACCACGTCGAGGTGAGACACGCAAGAAGACGTGGTCGCCATCCTCGAACTCTAGTGGCCTCCGCGTCCTATCAGCATAAGACTTCTGCCAGCTCTGAGCTGTCCTCATCCGCTCCTGGATGACCCGGACCTTCTCTGTCATGACCCGGACCATCTCTGGTACCACAAGTGCTGACTCCCCAGGGTCTGTCCAGCACAAAGGAGATCAGCAAGGTCTGCCGTAGAAATATCTCTAGGGATCTCACTAACGTTTTTGCATCCTAGTTTCCAAGGGTTGACTATCCATTTCCTCTGATACCAACTGTAAAGACCCGAAGCTTGACGTACATGGACATTACATTACTTTTGTGGAATACTTAGTACATAACAAAAACACACACAAGGATCGTAATAGTTTAGTGTCTTTGGAAACTCTGAATATAATCTTCTAATCATGGTGAAATATCTTCAACATCTCCCATAAAGATCTTCCTTTTTTTTTACCTAAAACCATTCATTATATCTTGGGGAATACAAAACATAAAAGGGTGAGCTCAAATTCTCAGTAAGGGTAAACAAAAGAAATATCAATCTCATCATTTTCATAAGAACATAACATTTTGTAAATCTTAACCTGCAAAAGAGAGCACAATTTCATAACATGGGATAAATCATAGTAGTGAAATGAAATCCCAATAATCATAAAATAAAACATGAAACATTGTTGAATACACACATAATCATAGATAATCATATCTTATTAGTCAAGACTCATTGCCAAGACTATCTTAGTGGACAAAGCCCATTTCTGAACCGAGTCACCCTCATTTCAGTCCTGTTTCAATGAACCGGTATAACCTACCGTTCCAGCCATGTCTATCTCATGAGATATAAAATCTTTACCCAATGCATTGGAGGGAGATATAGGTCCCACCCATCTCATAATGATACCATTCTTATGTGTGCCACAAAATCATAAATCATACATCATTGCATAACCCATGTAATAAAAATGGGAATCTTAAACATCGTGACATCATAAAACAATTCATATAAGATAAAGGAATTCAAAAAAATATAATTCCATAACAACATAATCAAATCAACAGGGATAAAAAACATAAAACTTTATTATCTTATATGGAAAATAATTTTGATAAAACACTTAAACTCCATTCTTGAGGAAAATATCCTTTCTTCTTCAAAAACACTTTTCCTTTCTTAACATGTCGTACAATTATAAACTAAAAGAAGTTGATTAAAAATAAACATGCAAACTTGTAAAGTAAGCTTCTTGGAAATAATGTTTTAAAAATCCATTCATGTCGTATAAGTAAAAAAAACATTCTTCTCGTACTTTTGTCGGAAAAGTCAAAAAAGTACCTCCTACGAAAAACGACAAAAACATTCCTTTCATATCTTTTACTAAAAACTCACCGAAGGGTAAAATTGGATTTAAAAAATTGTAGGTGGATGGAAATAATATTACATATTTAAGAAACATGGATGTGGATGATAAAATACACCCCAGTAAATACCAAAGTATAAACAATCTCGGATAAAAAATGAGATTGTGATATTTCCCTTACCTTAGGTCTGACTTGCTTTGTAAGTGTCCGAACCTCCTGTATAATGATTTAAATAATTTTATTGACTTATTCCAGAATCATTATTATTTTTATGATATCATATATGGTCATATTCTTAGCTTCTTAGTAGTAATATTTCATTGCTTCTTGTTATTCGGGTGTTTATAACTTTTTGTTCTTATGCGTGTTTTGTCGAATAAATTCTTATTCTTCTCTTTAGGTTATAGATACCTCATTTCCATAATGGTATTAGTGTAATATATATCATATTAATTCATTCAATTCATTTATATAATCATATGAAACGAAGATCATGTAGAACGAGTCGCATCACACCGTGGAGACGGTATTCCGTACGTACGCACAAGTGATGATATCGTTCCTATGATCGTGGAATTGTATTGGAGTGTATGTATACTATTTAAGAATAAATATAAATTTATAATAGTCATATATAGTCATTATTTACACCATTATACCCATCCAAGTAAGGTGGTGGTGGAAAATAGATTACACCACAGCGTGGAGACGGTATTCTGTATGTACGCACGCGCGGTGATTTCATTTTCCGTAGGATAGATAGATGGTTAAATAGGTTTGTTTCATACTTATAATAACATATCAGTATATGAGTGATACTGATGTTATTACTTCATAATGAAACAACTAAAGAAGAAGAAGTTGAAGAAGAAAGAAATTCCAAAGGATCGGTAATGGATATTACCTCTTCTTTGAAGTGCTTCTTTGAGATCTCCTTTTAGGGCACTAAAATTGGTCTTTGAGGAAGAACAAAACCTCTAGGATGTCTCTAGGGAAGTGTAGAAGAGAATTTTTCAGTGGTTGGCCGAGTTTTAAGGCTCAAAGTTGTGTGAGGAAGAGAGGGAGGAGGTACCCTTTTATAAGGGAGGAGAGGGGTACCTTTGGAATAACTAAAACTATTATTTTATTATAAAGTAAAATTCGGTTTTAAATAGCTCCAAATTGATTTATTTCAAATATAATTTGGGGATGGGTCTAAATACTCTCATAAAATAGAATTTAGACAAGTTTAGGTTCCTATAGTAACCTTATCTTTTAGTTTTAACTCTTAGTTAATTAGATTGACATTTACCATGTCACTTTGTATTTTTATATTATATAGTTAATAAACATACCATATACATCCAAGAGACCCCCAAGTTGTGTTTTATTAATATATATAACATTATATAAGTCATTTGGCCGAACCTTATATTTTTAGGAATAAAATAACAATTAATAATATAATATTTGTTTTAAAAACTATTTTATGTCAATTTTGACACTATTCAATAGTTGATTTTTTTAAAACTCATAACAGAATTATTACTTAGACCAAAGTTAATTAACGTAATCCTAACATGTCATATTAACCACGAAAAATAGTTTAATTCATAAAAAGTCTCAAATTATATTTATTTGGGTATTTATAACATCAATTATGTCTATATTTCATTAATAAGATGATTACTGCATCATCGTTGTGTCATTAATAAATTAAATTATTTAATGTCTAAAAATTACAAATAAAATACTATTATGTAGGAAATCTTTATAGATTTATAATGAATATTTATAATCGAATTTATCTTATGTATAACCCCATATTAAAAATTATTTTGTTATTAAACATTGATTTTATCTATTTTAACCCTTCTTTAAATAAATTAATAATAAATGTCCTAATCTAATCCAAGTGGGACTAAATGGTCATATTTTATTCCTAAGGTTGTTTTTGGTCGAATTAAACTTATAAAATAGAATTAGGGCATGTGTTAGGGTAATAATAATATCATTTTTAGCCATAATTACCCTATTTACTTTTAACCGTGGTAAAAAAAAGTAAAAAGTTACTATTCACCAAAAAATATTTTAATCTCATTGAACCACATTTTACTTACTGACATCAACCGTGTCTCTCTGATTTTTTAAATTCCACTCACAGAAGCGGTAAAATTATGTTTTATGACAAATTCTGTTTTTTTTAACTACCACTTAGTGGTTTCACTATTAATCAAAAAATGTAAGTTTCCAGAAAAATACCAAAAATTAGACCTAAGCAATATTTGATATGAAAAAATGATGTCTATTTTATCAAATTCAAAACATATCAGCTACATTAACTAATTTAAAAATTAATTCCCATCATCAAAACAAATAGCGTGTTTTAAGAGATAATTACTATCAAAAGATTGACATTTGTTTATTTCTGGTTTAAATGTGAAATTAAATCTAATGACCAACATTGTATTAAATTGTAAAAATATATTCTAAATATAATTTAAAACCAATCAAATTAATAATTTATAACTATTAATTATTTCTATTAAAAATTTGTTTTTAATTAAAATTTAGTAATTTTCACTATTCATTAGAAAATGAAAGTTATCCGAAAACTACCAAAATTTCACCCTAAGCTAATTTCGATATTCCGAATCCAGAAATGAAGTCCTTTTTGAAAAATAAAATTTACAAAATTTCAAAAAGTGGTTATTACAATTCATAATGGCTAGTTTTAATAATATTTTAATAGCATATCGTTGTTTAGTGAAACTCGGTATTGCGTACTACACATGCTATCGAGGAAGGTAGTGATTGCGTGTAATGCAAGGCAAGTCAAGGATGCGTGTTGAGAAAGATCTTTTTGGTGTAGCATACAACACAAGACATTAATGAAATTAAAAAGAATATTTTTTTATAAAATCTCGAGCTGTTACATGCCACATCTGTAACAGCTCCAGTCATTGCACTTGTTCAATTCCAAGCTCAACCGGATGTTTCTTAAAAGTTAATAACTACTATTGAGTCATTAACAACTCGGTTGGAAGCTATGGAGTGAAAGCGTTCTCAAATTCAACCAGAAAAGAGAGCATACCCTGAGTGGGTTGAAGCAATTCCTCCTCCATAAAACTTTTCAAGTACCACATTCCCAATCTTTAATGGTTCAGGAGACCTAGAGCAATAGTTAACAAATTATTTTTTCTCTTTGTAATCTTATGATGGGAACCCTTCAGCAATAAGAAGTTGTTAAGATTTGGTGTTTTGTACAGTCATTACAAGGACATGCGTTTGTCTGGTACACAAGCTTGCAGTCCTGGTCAATTACCGAATGGGAGGATCTTCGTCAAAAATTCCTTATTCATTTCAGCTCAACGTTGCCAAAGACCACATTTTTTATCTTAAAAAACGTAAGAAAAGGGAGAATGAAAGGGTCTCAGATTTCATTGTTCGCTGGAAGGGATTAACATATTTCTTAAACCTAGCACTCCCTCAAGAGAAATTGTTTTCAATCTATGTGGCATATTTACATTATGATTTGTGCACACCGCTGATCCCTGTAAAATACACAGGAGGGTTTCGTGACCTTACTTCAATCGCTCAAAATATTGAATATTCTCTTATAATGACTAAGGATAAAGCTCGTGGAATTCCATCATCTCCAAGAAGGAGAATGGGTAAAGCAGAGACTGCTACAACTATGCTTAAACAAGCACCTGTACATGCTTCTACTTCTAGACCTTCTTCTTCTCGAAGGGATCCACCTCCTGAGAGCCAAAAATAGAGGCCGTTTCATCAAGATGATCAAAGAGATCAAATATGAAAACAATTTGAGGATTTAAAGAGAAAAACATGCTCTTTCGAAATGAACAAGTTCCTGGTTACTTCATTTTGGCTCTGGAAAATAGTTTGGTACAATTTCAAAGGCCCAAGAGGCCAAACAAGGAAGGAGATGAAGACCGTCCCAACAATACCCTATTTCATCAGTTTTTGGGGAATCCCATTCAGGAGTGTTTTGTCTTCAAGGACCTCCTGCAAAAAATGGTCAACTTGAGACAAGTCAAACTGAAAGGTTCTTTAGAACAAGTAGCATGTGTTACTGCTACAGATCCAGAGAAGGAGGGCGAGTGGCAAGAATTCAAGAACAAAAATGCGCAAAAATATGATGATTTTATGGTTAGAAAAACATTCAAACGAAATCATTCCATTTTGCGAATGAAATTGAAGAATCCAATTGTGTCTTCTTCCATGAATGCCACAGCAAAAGCCTCTTCATCAGAGGGAGAATCCTCAAAAGGGCTATAAAATTCCAAGAAAGAAGAAGAATCATAAGAAGATGAGTATGTTCCAAAGCCTAAGTTGTATTTGACTCTAGCAGATTTCATGCCATCTACTTCAAAGCCACGGGAAACGCCCCACCAAACGGCGCAGCCTAAACAGGCTAATCAGGAAGAGTATTCATCGGATGAAGAGTTGATATTTGGTTCTGTTAATATGATTCAATTAACAGATCCATATTCCAGTCACAGTTTTGATTTTGATGATCTTGAGTTCCCTGTATCAAACAGAGGAATCAGAGGATGTTCTAGAGGCTTAGGATACAGGGGAAGACGTGGATCTTTCAGAGGACAGTATTCTAATTATACCCCTTCTAGAACTGTGTGTGTGGCAGAAACTCGTCGTAGAGGTCTTCAATGAGCTCAAAAAGAACAAGAAAGTTCTTCTACACAAGGCAGACTTAGTCCTAGCGCAATTATTCTGGAATATCAGTTGAAGGTTCCATCTTCTTCCTCTCAGAATGTAAATCGAACTAATCAATCTAATATTCCAAAGGTAGGAGTATTACCAACTCCTATCCTAGTATAAAATGCATCAACTTCCAAAGCATCAACTTCCAAGGCACCTGCTAAACGAGATGTTCCTGTTGGGAAATGCAAACCTTTGGAGAAAAAGTATTATGTATTGAAACACTTGGCCAAAATACCGGCCATGTTATCAATTATGGATGCTTTAAATTTATCGAAGGGTCTTCGAGAGGCACTCATCGAGGCTTTGTCAAGTCCTCATAAGTTTGAAACTGAAATTGTTGCAGCTGAAGTCTAGCATGTAGCGAATAATCCTGCCGAATTCCATGTAGTGATATCTTTTACTAATGAAGATGAAGATGATATCGTACATGGAAATATTAGACCTTTGTACTTATCTGGCGAGGTTAATGGTGTAGACGTCCAAAGAGTTTTCATTGATAATGGTTCAGAAGTCAACCTCATCCCCATTCGTACACTTCGTCGATTGAGCCACATAGAATCTGAATTATATCTATCTACTTTGATGCTACAAGGATATGATAAAAGTGAACAAGAACCACTGGGCAAGATTACACTCAGAAATTAGTTTGGAGATCCTATATCCAATTCAGATTTCATGGTTTTTGATCAAGACTCATCCTT